>JAYRBW010138912.1:0-37369 GCA_036023295.1 Invenusta paracnida
GGTCTAGCCAAGTCAAAGCGGTCGCTGGAGCGGGGAGGTCACTCTTGAGGGGGTCGCTCGACAAGGGAAGTACTGTATAACATATACATGTGTTTCTCATTTTTATAAAGATATGCATTTTTAGGGCGTTGTAACGTGACCTTCCATTTGGGTGCACAATTGTGAATATAGAACTAAAAGTTGTCAAATTTTATATCGAGAAAAGTCACGGAAGCTTACAAAATTTACGTTTTTCGTTTATTTAACCAACTCCCCTCCCCCACTTTGCCTCAATATATACCAATTAAAACCACTGAAAAATAAGAATACATATTACATAAACAATAGAAAATAACATAGACTACGTACGTAGAAAATCAACAAATTATAATGATTGAATACATTATTAAATTAATTGTTTACATAAAGTTACTTTTAGCCTAAAATTTATCATTATTTTCATAAAAATTTCGTAACGTGGCGTGGCGTTGCTCTTTCTTTAACCTTTACATTCAAAATCAAAGCCATGCAAAGACACGATAACATTTAGATATGGCACTTAACTATATATATGCTGCATTTAAACTTAAAACATCAACCAACATTTTCCAAGCCTTTGAATTCTTTGAGAATACGACAGAGAATAACTTTACAGATGTTTAATCAACCATTGTACATTATTATAATTTCAATTAAATGACCTTGTTTTGTGTATTACATATATACTTGTCTAATTATTGCGGCTGATTTGAAAGTTTTTCAATAATATATTCTTTGCAATTTATATTTCTGCTAATATTTCTATGCATAACAAGATTGAGTATATCTGTGAAATACTATACCTCGGTTGACTGATATTAGACATTAGTTGAGTTAACAAACGATGACACTATAATAACAATAATTGATTAATGAGAGGCATTCTGAAATACGACTTCAAATAATTATGGACATAAATGTTATTGTCTTCCTCGAATACATTGCTCAATCTAAGTAGGTATTACTATTGTTAGATATACTTTATGTATTGAAAAAATAAATTCAGAGGTTCTGAAATATACATCACCAACTTTTGATATATTAATATGCCCTATAGAACAATAAACAACCAAATTTTTATGCAGTAGTTATGGAAACAGACTTCATAATAATTGTTAGCGTATTTCGCATTTTTTAAATAGATAATATTTCAAATGAATTGAATACATATCTATATAATGTGTTAAATCTTAATACAATTTTTATATGAATATATAATTTTATTTATTTTATTTATTCCCTTTATAACGATAACTATTTCGTTCAACATTAAATAGCAATTGTTATAATAATTGAAGAAACCATATTTATCCCAAATTCCTATATTTACATTAACTTAGCAAACTTTAGTATATTACTAAAATATACTACTTAAATTTCGGTTTAAATGTACAGATGTCTCCTAATTTTCCTTAAATGTGATATTTTAATAAAATGTTATGGGTTTTGTTATGTAGGTATATTAATAATATTATTTCTGATATTTAATGATTGTAAATACAAAGTTTATCAATGCATTTCCATGACTCTTAACTTAATAAAGGAGTACATCTACAAAAATTAAACCCACATTTCTTAGAGCTCAGAAAATATATAACAAGCAAACTTGATGTCAATTCTTCCCAAGATATGCAGGCTGAAATAAAATTTAATCTCAACTTCTGCTTCATCGATCTAAAATCGGAATGCCTAATTAATGAAATTAGGCATTTATCTTGAATGGGTGATTAATCTCTTATTAAATAAAAGAGAATAAATTGTGAAAAGGGGGCCGCTTGATCTTATAAGTGTTGGTGAATTAATAATCCATTTGTCTACATTTCTTAAAATCGGTTTAAAGGAAATCAAAAAGATTTTGTTAAAATATTAATTAGATCACAATAAAGCTTTTTCAGGTCAACGCTCTTTATGCGCAAAATATACCTCACAAAATTGACAGATAATGATATTTTACAATTATTTGTAATACTAGCATACTTGTATTTTGCAAATTTTGATTCATATATGCATTGTTTTGTATGACCTATTTAATAAACTACATCTAAATGTGTGTCATTAGAAAGATCTTCATATTTTAATACAAATTTTCATATTATGTCTGAATTAAAAATAGTAACATATACTTGAACTTATTTGAAGAATAATTATATCTAAGATAATACATGCTAATGAGAATAAATTTACAATAATTAAAGATATACAGTACCTTTGGTATTATATAAAAAATTAGCAAAATTATATTGCTCTTAACTTTAGATAACAAATTTATATACACGTATATAGCCATCTCTTTCTATAGTATACTCAATTTAAATTAATTCCATAAATGGAACAGAACGAGTATTATTAAAAATTACTTTTAACATTTCTATATTGCTAAATATATTCCCTTAATCCATAATCCATATCTTGATATTCAGCGGTCCGAATCTCCTTATAATTGCAAAATCTACTCTCACTGTAATATAGTTAGTGTTAACACAGTATCTTATTCAGTATAAGTAACAACAACACCACTAAGAAATTTAAGGACTAAGAGGCGAGTGTGACAGGATAATATCATCAAAATAGAAATCAATATTGGTAGCAGAGAGTTGGAACTTCAACCTGGAATGTCAACTGTCGTTGTGACGAGCTCAACCGTGAAGGATTGAGAAATCGACCTCTTGTAAGGAGACTCACTCAAGAACTCCTCAAAATCCACACAGCACCCCATTCTGTTCTAATGCAGCATTGTGTGGTAGAATTATTTTGATTTAATATCCGCGTTTCACTTAATCTGTGTGTAAATCTTGATGTGCTTTCTAAAGAAATTAAAGAAGTAATATTCGAAGCTTACGTGACTTAAAAAAAGTTTTACAACTTTAAGACGTATATTCACCATTGTACACCATTGTAAACCATTTTACCCACTGTACACCATTGTACACCATTGTACATCTTAAGAAGTGGTCATGTTACTATGCTCTAAAAATGCACAATTTTGTTTTAAATGATTAAGACTTACTTATTTTAAGAAAACACATTCTTAGCCCCTCCCCCCCGGCCATCACCTCACCTCCGGGATATGGAAGCGCAAAAAGTCCAGTGAAAGTGTCAAAAGGAAAGCAAGTTCACAATCAGTACGTTGTGCTCGTATGTTAATTGTTAATTGTTTAAAAGGATTTCAACGTTTAAGTTGTTCGCTATAATATATTATAATGAATCAGTAAATAGTTTATTGAAACTTATAACAACTTAAAACTCTTCAAAGTTTTAGTATTGATGCACTTTTTCGTTTTTCATTTTAAAATTGAGCTGTTTATAGGTTTTAGAGGAAAAAATGTTCTAATCAAGTTAATTAAGCCAAACTAAAATGTTCCAGATGGATTAGTTTAATTTCTTCCTGAAATATTATAATGAAAAAATGGTTATTAGCTGATATATTCAACTATTAACTGAAGTTTCACAGTTATGTTCTACTGAAAATAAAAAATATATAAATACTATTTGTTATTTGCTTGAAGGAGTAATTTCACAAATTTGGTCTCTAGGTATGGTTAAAATTGAAAAATAAATCATTATATAGATTTGAGTACAAAATATTTTATTAACAAGTGTCTATCTTTGTAAATTAATCTTTCTGCATAATTCATTTCAATATAATTCTTTTGTGCGTTATTAAATGTAAAATAGGCACATATTAATATTTATTGTATATTTTCTTTATCAAAATAATATTATTACTATTGCATATAATTTAATTTGTTTCTTATAATAGTTAGTATAATAAACGCTTAAATTATAAGTTTTAGTTCTCCTGCTTATTAAGTCTTATTCTTGCTACATATATTTTGACTCATAATACAATCTTCATTCTGGAAATTTTGAACTTATTTTAGTCATTTGAACTTATATAGAAAAATGTACTGCGTCGTGATTAAATGTTTTATACAATTATGATGTACATGGTACATTACTTCTCTTCTCATTTTCAAAAATATATTTGTCACTGAATTTACTTCCCCTATTAGATGGCTACTTTAACTTTTTTTAATAATAGCAATTATTCAACAAGGCAAGAAAAACACGAAAACAAGAGAAAATTATCGATGTTTCATAAATAATTTGTTATGTATTTGGCACATAAATAGACTTACAAATCACTAAAATAATTTTTGTCTTCTTTTATTTCGCTTTTATATTTTCAATATATAATTAATTACTAAATCATATTTACATTTACATTTCCTTTCATATATCTATCAAAGTTATTTCAATCATAAGTAATTTCTTTATAACAAAACAAATTACGGTCGCGAATAAATAATTTCCAAATATTGATCATCAGAAAACATATTTACGTTGATTTCTCAAATTCATGAAGACGTTTCGATATATATACATAATACATTTAACGAATATAGGCGTGTTGTGAGAAAAAAGAAAAATAAGTCTCAGAGGTTCAATGGATATATTTTATCAATATATAAACTAATCATTAACTTCATCGTATGTTCCACTTCTTTAATAATTAATCAATCAAAATTAAAATTAAAATTTTTAATTTTTAATTTAGTTTGTAAAAAAATGTTTGTATCAATCTTTATCAAGTAACACAAAAAAAGCTTTTTTGCTGAAATTGAAAGATAAAATACTTTTTAAAATTGACGCGTTTTCTTTCTTATTAATTAATATAATGTTTAACATATAAAGGAATATATATATATACAAAATAAAATACAAGTTTCTCAATTTAAGCAAACTAGTTTAAAGTTTAGAAAAACATTCAAGCAATAATATCGAACAAAAACGCTGATATAATTACACTTACACTCACATCTTATAAATAACTTTTAAAATACATTTCTCAAGATCAAAAACGCAACAGTTTGTTCACTACAGTCTGACCGCCTTTTTCAAACTTGTCTCATTCATATATTGGAATGAAGGTATAATATAATATGACGACAAAAACTAATGTATCAAGCGAAATCACATATTAAACAGTACATTTTCAATCGTCTAACTATATAATCTACATGATTTCAGTCAATTGATTTGAAAACTGTTTTTTGCCCGCTATTCTTTATTTCCAGAAGAACTTGGAAATTAAGTTTTTGACTCGGCCTGCTTGCAACATTTATTACTTTTAGGATATTCAAAAAATGATATTTCAAGTCTGTAGCACGATCTGTGTACGATACCTTCAGTCTGCATAGCTACTCTGCATCATATTTCATATTCAGTTTACTCGTCAATTCGACTTAGCTATATTTTTGTCTCTAAAATTGGTACTTTTTGATTGTTAAATCGAATAATATAGCGAGCGTATTAATCAAAGAGGGATGTCGGGAAGCAGAAAAACTGTTTTCTTTCCTTTGCCTGGATGTCGTATTCCGACGAAATCACTAAATATTATCTGATATCGCAATAGCTTGTTATAGAATATTGGTTTGATAGATATATTCCTTGTTCGTATTCATGGTTATTATAGAAATGTGTATTATAAAAGTTTGAGTCATTTTCGTTACCAGGGGGATATAGAAATAGAACGGTATACCCACGGATCACTTTTGTAGAATTTGGGGATCTTGAAAAGCTTACAAAAAATGTTTAAATAAAATGTTCTAATTTAGCACTAATCATATATGTATATTCTTCATACAAATAAGGGGTTCTTGGATGAATATTCTTGATTATTTTCAGATTAAGTTTTAGGATTTACTTGGCGAAATATTTTTGCGATTATATTAATGATAATATATAATAACTTGAAACAGCATATTACTATGCTTATTTACTTAAATATATGTTAAAAGTCAAATTCAAAGTGAATTTTAAATGATTTATACGTACATAGGATAAAAATCTACATTGTTAAATAATTGGAAATGACATATTTTAATTACAATCAATAGAATTAATGCAAACGTTTTATACTTGCATAATTTCTTATTATACCTTAATTTTTCTATTTAATAAATAATTCATTTATATTCCTCATAAATGCAAATGTTGAAAATATTTGTTATCTTACTTAATTTGCCTTACAAATACTTTCACTTAAAACACTTTTGCATTTAAAAATAATTTTTACGCGAAATATTAAGAGTATTTTTTATTCCGTAGATAAAATTTAATTTAAATCAAACATTCTCTTATATAAATCAAAAAGTTAAAAAATATAAAGCATCATAGTAATAAAAACATTATCATGAATAATCATACAACTATTCTGTTTATAATCAATTATTAGTCATACCAATATTAATTCTCGTATACTGCATTTTTTAAATTAATTTAAAAAAAATCGAAATAATTAATTAGAAAAATGATATATTTTTACAAAACTATAACGTAGAATGATTTTTAGAATCTGTGCAATTAACAAAAACATGCAGCCTCTGTAATCGAACTAAAAAAGAGAAATTGTTTACATAATTTAACAATATTGTTATTAAGTATTGTTATGAAAGAAAAATTAAATCAATATTTCAAAAAATAATAATTGTTCTAGTAACACTAAACAAATTATAGGGTTAGAATTAGGGGGTTAATTAAGATATCATTCAATGAACACAATTAATTATAATTTAATTATGCCCAAGAATTGAAAAATAACAAAGAGTCAAATTGGGGAACACATTAAAATCGTTACATTAAATTAATTAATTAAATTATAATAATCCGTTAGCTATATCTCAAACATTAGCAGACCTAGTAAATTACTTATCTAAGAATTTTAAGCTCATTGTTTCAACTTACCAAACAAAATATCCACCCATTCTGCCTCTGATTTTCTTTCTTCTCAGACACAATTCTGTCGATCTTCCTTCACCTTCCTCCAAAGATTATAACTCTCTTCTTATACTCACACAAAAACTCTAACCAGGAATCCGCATATTTATATCTTTTAAATTCTAACTTAATAACCATCTCTTTCGAATTCATCGTTTCTTTCAAGTCTTACCTCAAGCATATTTGCAAAACGAATATTTTCAAGTAACGCATCGCATCGTCTGATCACACCTATGTACATCAATATGCATACAATAACATACAGCGTATTATACACACACAAGAACTCAACAGGTACCCATACGACTTGTTTGAATAATAGAGCGAGATCATAATTGCAATATTTTGAGAGAATATTTTTTATGTAAACAAAATTTTTAATTTACGCTATAGTTCGTTACACAGTTCGGGCAAACCATTTAATTTAGTCACTATTAAAAAATGTGTACATATAACTATATATATAAAAATCATTTAACTACCCTTATATACTCACCTATATATTTACCTTAAAAAAATTATCAATAACAGACAAGCCAACTAACATGAGGAAGTGACATCGCCTTTCATTTCAGAAGTCATACAATGAAACTGAGTTTATCTCTTTTACTTTTTTCTTGTTATAAATATACGAGATAAACACAGACAAATCTGTTGAAGAGTGTGAACTTTTGCTACCTTATTATTGTTTACTATTAGGCATATGTGATTATGTTAGATGTTATATTTAAAAGATAAATTCTCTAAAGATATTTATATGTTTATGTAATATGAAAATAGGAAACCCCATGTGATAGTTCCAAAGCCTGCCGACTGTCCTTTTTAAGAGTGATGGTAAAGAATATGGTGGTTACCATAGAGTATACATAGAGAAACGACTCCTATGTTTTGGATGTATACATTAAACAGTTCATATTACAAATCTTTTAATTAATTATAGATTTCATTTCTTATATTTATTTTTTATTTAAACGCAAACGAAAAAAATTGCACCACTGCTCGTCTACTCATGCTTAAGCGCTTATGAGTAGTATAATACAAATAAATATTTTTGTTTTATGAGTAACTAAATAAATAAAACGGAGACAATCTAGTTATTAATAATATAAGAATAGAAAACTGAAATAGATGATGTGAATATATTATACATCCAAGCATATTAGTACTTTATCATTACAATAAATGTGTACCTATAATGTACTGGTTTGCAAATTAATATAGACATGAAAATAATGAACCATTACCCATTAAGAATATACACAATACATACAAAAAATATGCAATGATATTTTTGTTTTAAAAATATATAAATTATCTGTATTCTACAGTCTTGCATTTGGAAAAACTAAACATTCAGATTTTAGTGATTAAAGCAGTCATAAACGTCATTTTCAATGCGAAAACATTTGCCAGGGTAGACATGAATGGTGGCCATCAATATATCAAAATCACAATAATAGTCATTTATTTCCCAAATACATGTAATATATTGAGTATTTTATAATTTAATAATTATAAAATTTATTTGTTATATATTATATGAACTCATCGTAATTGTGGTTAACTTGCAACTCTCAAAATAGAGATTTTATTTATTTTTAAGTCAAAGTCCATAGCAACACCCTTAGAGTCGTTTCTCTATGTGTACTCTATGGTGGTAACAGTAGCAAGATATTGGTGCTCTACAAGTAGACTTGGCTTAGCTTCAGATAGTCATGGTTAGTATGAAGTTTTTTTTTTCAATTTGCAAGTGTTATTAATATGACAATATTGTTTGTACTTTTTATACATAAAATGCATGATGGCGCATGTGAAGAATGTTTAGATGTATGCATATATATATACAAAAATAGAATTATACTTTGAAAACTGCTTAAATTATCTCACCTTAATCCTATCCATACCGGTTGGCGGAGACCCTCAAAGTCCCCCGTCCCGCTTCTATCTATCTATAAGTTTCCATGACTTTCCCCGAAATATAGTTGTACAACTTGTAGCGCTATATTTATTATTGTGGTCACGTGATGGTCACGTAGTGGTCACGTCACCCACTCTAAAAATACACCTCTTTTGTAGAGTAAATTATACTTTTTATATAAAAAATACATATCTCTCTCAAAATCGACGAGACTTTAATTCGGGTACTGATCAGTAATTCCATGTTATAATTTACAACGTACAAAAAAAATTTTTATTCACTAAAAAAAATAAGAATGCTATTTTTTTACCTCATTTTCTCATAAGAAAATAATTTGGCCTATTTTTCTAAGACAATATGTTAGAAACATGTTTATTTAACTACATACGAAGTTTCAAAATTATAATCTATTAAAAAGTTTAACAATTATAAGGGGGCCTAATGATTGGGTTAAAATAATTTATACTTATAAATTGAATATAAAGAAATCTGAATTTTGTATTTAGTGATGAAATACACTCTCCTTAGATCTGATATTATCATAAAAAGAATATATATACGAATTTCATATACAAAGCTGCTTCGCTTATTGTTAAAAAATAACAAATAAAAAACATATTTCCAAATGCATTAGAGACTCATGATGGATAAATGAATTTGATGTGAAAAATGTTCTTTATAACCATTTAATGTTGTTAAAATCTAATCTATATTTGCAACTAAATCTTTTCAGTTTTCGTTACTTGACAGGTAATAGTATCATAATATCCGTTAACGATTTTGAGAAAGAGTTTAAAAAACATTAGTTCAAAACATATTGAATAACGCGCTACTAAAATTGAAATGAGAAAGGAAAAATGTTAATCATAATTTGGTATGATTTCATAAAGCTAGCAAATATTGTATTTTTGAACTTAGTAAGACCATTAATACTGGTAAGTATAGCAAAAATAATTAAGTGAAAAAGTGTAAATTTTATAAAATTATTTTTTACAAAATTATGTTTTTTGTAAGTCTACAAAATATTATTAAAAGTAAATTAATCAAAATATATTTTTGACAAACTACAAGTATAAATGCTATATACATATAACGGTAAACATAAATAACATTTATTGGAAGGAGCACATTTTGTTACAATGAGCTTCATCGCGATCCAGATTAAAATTATTTAATGGGTATAAATATGCATAAGTCTGGGAAGATACAATGAGCAGTACAACATTTGTATGTTAGCGGAACAATTACTTGAATTGTAACGTAATCGAAAGTTGGTCTTTTTTCGAAGATACACGGACTAATTGTCTAAAAATTTGATGAAAAAGCGAATATTAATTAATGAATTTGTATTACTTCATGCAATGATATACGTAAAGTTTAGATTTACGACTGTACCTATGTAGTACTCTTTGTTCTCAAAACAAATAAACTTATTTATCACATTAAAATAGCAGAGTTAAATGAATCTTATCTCTTGGAAAAAAGTACCTACTTGTTTTATATATATAATTATTTTAACGAAATTTGAAAAGTGTTGAAGAGTACTTTTTAAATGAGTGAGTGCAATTTTCTTCTATGCATCGTTTGAAATTTTGAAATAATTCATGATTTCATGTCTAATTTACCAAAAGTTGTTTTGCTTCTGCATTTGAATTCGATTGTAAAGTTAATTATTCAGTATTTGTGTTGTATAAAAATTTTTAAACAATAAAAAGATGACATTTTGAAAGGTACCATGCCAACAAAAAGCAGCCAAAAAAAATGACAACAGTTGGAATGATTTTTGTGCATTTATTAAGTTAGAAAATCGTGAACCATCGAAAGAAGAACTAATTCAGTATTTTGATTACCTAAAAAATAATAAAAAGTATGTGTGCAGATGGAATATGATCTGTACATATATACCATGTTCATTCATAAGTACCAACTACTATTTGGGAAAAAATTACAACTCTATCCAAGAATAACCATTTTGTTAAAGTCCTTTAAAACGGAATACAATAAAAAAGGCGCTAGTGTATTCCCTAAAGAGGAAATGACAACATTTCTTGCGACATCTCCGTATACAGGGGAGTTTATACATATCAAAATTGCAATTGTCTAAAGCTTTTGGGATGGAATAAGGTGCGCGGACTTGATCACGATTAATAGCAATGACTTAGAATTGAACGAAACCACGGGTATGTGGGTCACATACAAGGTTCCCAAACAACGTGGGAAATCTATCGCAACAAATACAACAACTGGGAAGCTAACAATTTCAAAGATGATGTCATGAAATCAAATTTTTCGGTAGGCGTACCCACCCAAAAGTCTCCTGACAAATCATCAAAACATATTCATTTAGAAAATTGTAAAAAATTTATTATACTATTTTGAGCGAAAACATTTATATATTATGTTACAACCTCGGCGTTGGTGTTAATAAGCATTAAATGATTAAATTGTATATTTAATTTTATATACAGTGTTATGCCACAACTTTGATTTAGTGTATGTATAGTAATAACAAATAGTTATATTCTCTTTTTATCGTGCAATTTAAAAAAGTGTCAAGAAAAGTAAAAAGTGTTCAGAAAAGTAATACTTTTCATTTAAATTTCAAGCCATAAAAGTCATTAAAAGCCATAAAACCATTATACGAGCATAGAAGAAAATTAATAATATATAAAATACATGTTTAGTATTTAACTCAAACAGCTTTTCAAACAGAAATTTTTATTCATAAAAGATGAACAAATTTGGATTTTGCTTTTTCAGAAACTTGAAATCGTGAATTTCATATGTATTATATAGCTGCTAAGGATATCAATTTCAGCTTTATATATTAAAGAATAAAAATACGTATTTTTCATATTCAAATATATTTAACGTATAACATAATTATGCACGGGAAATACTCAAGCATCTATTTAGTACATTTAAACGAGGTAATTCGACTGTGAAGGTTAGAAGGGGAAGTGTATTTTGAGAAGAAAGAAGGCTTTGAGGTTTATTAAAATAAGATATGATGTAGTCAGGTATAATTTAGCTCAAGTACTTCACTTAAGTAATTATTAAAAGCACGAATCTATTTATATACCGCTTCGTCTACATATATTTCCATGTTTATAATAAGTCCCACAAATTTACAAATAAAGTAATGCCTCCTCTCAGGTAATAAGCGGATAACGAACACAGTCTAAAAGATTCTAATAAGGGAGAAAGAACAAGAAAAGATGAAGGGGCAAGGGCAGGAAGATTATAATAATATCCTCTTTGGAGCATCAAATTAATAACTCGGAAAGTGCAGAAGCCGGAAGACATTATCCTCCATATGTTAATGATCCAACGAATGCAAGGGGACTCTATTATCGGCACATTTATAACGCAACAAACGTCTGGTATAGGAAAAAATGTGTTCCAATATTTCATTGTCTAAAGGGAGTCAGTGTCGCCTTCTTCTTTATTATTCAATATAATTTCCAGCAATTCATTAGCTTGCCGATAAGGAAATAACTCAGCATTTATTAGAAAATTACATCTATAACATTAACCATGCTTTTTACTTAGAGACTGTTCCATTATATCGATATTGTATTGTGGTATATTTTGTTAGAACCAACTATCTACACAGGCGTAGCTACATATGGGGCCCTTTTGATGAGATGACTAGAAAAATCTTTAAACATTATAACGTTACGCATCATTTTAAAGTCAACTGAGATATTAATCTAATTAATCTCCTTTTATTGAATAAATTTAATAGTTACTCAAATTGTGCACTTTCAATTTGAAATGTGTTCTTTTTAATTGTTTCAGTCCTGCCCCTAAAATTTCGTAGCTACGCCCCCGATCTACAGGTGAACAGAAATTGTTGTGTAAACATAAATTATAGCTTTATCTAATGGTTTAATTGCCAAGCTTTAACTTATTACGAAAACATTAAAGGACAAGTCGTTTAACAATTAAATAATTTTAGAAATATTTGGTAAATTTCAACTTCAAATCTTGATGTAAAACAAATTTACTGTGATACAATAGCTTGAAGATGCCTTTATCTGTTTATTTTTACGTATATTATATATTTTATGTTTTATTATTTTATTTTTATATATTATAATATATTATTTTACGTATAATATGTACATTATATTATATTTCAATTTATTAATTAACTTGCTGTTTCCTTTGTTTTTCATCGAGTAATATTTGAGTTTTTTTTAATATTACTAAATTATTTTTTTATTTTTAGATTTTAAATGTAGGTATGTATATTATTGAATAATAAAACTGAAAGAAGAAAGATTAATAAAAAATGTATAAAAAATTCATTTATGTTTAGGTCTATCTATACATACGATGTTCCCTTTAGCGCTTCACAATAACGAACATTAAAGGTATACCTAAGTTTGGTACTTATAGGGCATACATACTTAATATATGTATGCCTATAGAGTATCATATACAATACTTTTTTGCTTTCCACATTTAAATCCCATGAATTGGAATTCGTCCAGTCTTAACATATGTAGACCCTAGAAAACAATCAATATCATACATACATAATATTGCTATATCAACTATTCCATTGTAAATATTATACATTTTCGTTTATAGTTAACATCTATCACTTCTAAACATTAAGTTAATATACTTAATCATTTACATATTATATTTATTCCATCTTTAAAATCCGTAAAGCGTACATGAACATTTCTTTAAACAATATTGCGCACTACTTTAAATGAAATAATTATAGCCTTCTGCAAGATAAAAGCAGAATTTGGTGACAGAAAGCCATCTTTTAAAGAGCTTATTGTCACTATATTATATTACTGCTGTCGTTATTTGTACACTAGTTAGATAAATTTAAAAATATAATTATGAAATATAAATTTATAAAATATTTCATGAACCAAATAGTTACTATTTATATTTGAAAATATATCAATTTAGTCTTTTTGCGAGCGCGAAAATTAAAACTTTGGAAAGGACATTGTTAATTTACCCCCAATTTTACTTCTTAAAACGGATAAGCCATTTTTAGATAATTAATCTATATGTATAAAGTGAATATATATATCTATAATCTAGACCCTAAGATTTAAGGGGTCTACATAATATACCTTAAGGGCATACTGATGTAGTAAGAGAATAGACCTTATATGTACCTCCATCCACCCATAAGATGCATACCCATATATATAGTTTGTAGTACCATGGAATTCTCTTTTACCGTTTACCTTTAAACACAAGAAATATATCGTTTTATTAGTTCAGAGAAAATACAAATAAAACTTTATGAAGTGATGTATATCTAGTATTTTCTACTAAAAATAAATGAGGGGTAAATAAATTAAATGTATAACAAAATATAAGAAACACTCGCAGGGTTTTCAAAATGTTTGATTTGTCTCACTGAAAATTTAAATATATGAAAAAATATATGTCTGTCAAACAAAATCTCAGAAGATAGGATATGATAATTTACTTTCGAATAAAATAGTAAGAATGTTGGACAATAAATAATATGGTGTAAAATAGCTGCAGGTTAAAGGCGAGATCCGGTATATATCTATAACACTGCTAATCAATTTAGAGTACATATAACTTATAGATGTTTACATAGGAAAAAAGATCGCATATTGTATTAGGCTACTTATTTCTTGTTTATTTAAAATAGCCAACTGATTAAAAATTAAATAAAACCTTTCTGAAACAAAAGTTGATAGCATTACTGTAAATAATATAAGCTATCATCTTTTCCAAAAAGTAAGACAATATTTATAACAGATATTTAACTTTTATTTGAAAAAATACAGTACAAACGTTTAATTACTCTTTGTTCTAATGTTTATTTTTAAAATTCACTTTATTGTTCGCAACCCTCGTCATTCTTTAACTATTATTCTGGTAATCGCATAAAAAATAAGCTAAGACAAATATTTTTATTATTAAAAGCTTAATAAAAGAAAATAAAAGAACGTCAGATGAAGTCTGTGTTGTGAAAAACTGTCATCTTTGTTCACTACAAACGAATAATCAGGAAAGCACTATCAGTAGAAACTCTAAGAGAAAAACGTAACTCCGAACTTCGTTTATACGAAATCTAGGAATTATTACGACACCTATGACCTTTTGAGGGGCTTAGAAAATATGCAATCTCAAATATAAAGACGGAGGCAATGATCCATTCGTGCAATCTTCGCTTCTCCACTTTTGTTATCCTCTTTAGAGGTGATAAGCCGGATAGAAAATCGTTCCGCACCTTCCTCCGACAAACCCCCTCCCCTTTCTTTGGAATTGTACCGCGGGCTGTATGTGTAAATTTTCTACTCATTCAGAGAGAGAGAGAGAGAGAGATAATACATACTTATACTATCACAAAAACAATCACCACTTATCCCCATAAAGTTGACAATAACAACTTCTGAGAAATCCGATCGAAATCCGCCTCCGCCTTCCCGCCTCCCTGATCCTCCCTAGGGTGAGTTATTACATACATTATTGAAGTTTCCAACTATATATACGAATAATGCGAGGAAGAGCGCCCTCTTTGACATAATCAATTGAGTAGCAAAAGAAATAAAAGGGAGAGACGCTATATATCGATGTTCCGTTATACTATAAAGTGATCGAAAAGTGGGTGATTTTACTAGTCGATATGTATATATGTCATCTTCCCCCCTTTCTCTCTCCACGCACACGTCAATTTCGCATGAAAATTTATTACTGCATTATATTACCTCAAATACAGGGTCTGAAGTGTAATCATATAAATACAGATGATAACAGACGGCTGTTTTAGTTTCGTTAACAACAGTTTGTTGTCGATTAGACTAGTTAAGCATATACAACGCAAAACATTATTTAACGTTCACTGTCCAGAATAGGACAATAGGTACGAATATGTGATCCCATTTGATTGTCAATTGGCAAAGCGTTTGGCTAATCGTCTAGCGACTGAGGAGTAAATGGCCGTCGGACATCGAGTAAGAAGAAGCTTGAAAGATCCTGGAGGGCATTTCTCTCAATAAATCACGCTGATGGGATTTTCGGAATAAGTTTAGCCTGTTCCTTGATTGGTATAATTGTCTTCGGCAAGACTAGGAAGACCGGAGAGGTATTAAAAAAGGTTTGATGCGTCTGCACGCGCACCAAAACATCTTAAATGGCCCTTTTCTGTGCTATGCGTATTTATTTTTAGGATCTAAAGTCCTTGAAGGTTGTACAAAAATATTTGACAGAGAAAAGGGGTGAGAAAAATCGTTCAACCATCCTTTTCCATCTCTTTTTCCTTGCACCAACTTTCACTACTAAGTCGGCATATTTATTCTTCTCTATTGAATTCTTGATATAGTCTAAGGGCTATTATTATAGTACTGAACGTGTGAAACGTATGCATTAACTGGAGGGTATGGACCCCGCTGCCCAAAAAGTCAAAATAGCTGACTGAACTGCTAAATTTTTTTCCCTTTCATCATTTTCGGAAAATATGAGACGAGCAAATGTGTACTATTGAGATCACATACTGGGAATGAGAATTCAATAATACTCACCATTCTTCTGTATAATATTCCGAATGAGCTCTTCCATTTTAGTTGGTATGCAGAACTAGTCTAGAGCACTACATAACACTATAACGCAAGAAAAAATAAGGAGAGAAATAAATGTAATATGTAAAAGGAGAATGCTGAACCGCCTGATCTGTAGAACAACTCACTCATCGAGTTGGCAAATTGTGGTTGAATTATTGAATCCCCAAACTGTCCTTCATCAATATTTCACAAACTAAATCTCCAAATATGTACTTGGCATTATATTATTCCAGTTGCCAGACTCGCTTATACTGAATATGCCCCCAATTTATTTATGCATTTGTATGGAGAAGAACTGATATCTAGCGACAGATATACATATATGTATATATGTAATTGCTGGCTAAATGTATCCCGCAAGTAAAGTTTTGTTCACCTCACACGTGCGGATATTTTTTCACAAAAAAGAAATAAATTCTTTAGAGGAAAAGGATTAGTGTTAATTGTGGAAATATAAACATGTTTTTTATGGTGAAATTGTGTGCAATCAAATTTAGAATTTTGTCATTCTTATTTTAATATTGAATAATTTATTTAAACTCAAAGATGTTTCGAGCAAGGACTACTATAATACTATAATTTAAAGTAGTCCATGGTTTCGAATTCAATTAACAATGCTTTTATACAAGTATTTCTATTGATTATGAAATATCTTTTTATACGAAATACTTAAATAGTAAAAAAAACATAATAGCAGCTTCTCTGCTGTACAAATATTCAATTTCACATTTTTCAAAGTGCTTAAGCAATATTCCCTATATTGTGCGTTTAAACGCGCTTGGATTCTATTATTTTACTACTGATTTGAATATCAATTATTACTTAATAACAAAATAAATTATCCAATATTAACGTAATTACTTTAACTTTCAGTTACATATTTATGTTTGTTTTATGATGTGTATACCTACATGGCTACATATATGAACATTCTTGTCAGAAATTAATACATTATTAATATTAGTATATCCATAAATTAGTACATATCATCTTATAGAATATATATTAAGGCAGTTATATAAAACTTAAAAAGAAAACTCTGAAGAAGAATTATTTGAATAGTTGCTGTATTTGATCAAAGACGTCCCCACATATATTTCAACAATGAAATACAATAAAATATGCAATACTCATGTTAATTACATTTCTTTCATGTTACACTTTTAAGGTTATCAAGTGTACTAACAAATGACAGAGAAAACCGCCTAACAAGAAAAAGAAATAAAACAACGATATTACATTTTACCTAAATAGATGACTAGAGATAGAATTTATACTAATCTCATATAGAAAGAATAATGAATAAACTTAAATACCTAGTTGTATTGTGAACATCTTAAGGTGTAATAATTGTGTAGAAATATTTTGATTTAGGTAATGTGATAACTATCTGTTGCAAAACGTAGGATATTAGCAGAAAATTCAAAATATTTCTTCAATATAAGTTTTCATTATGCGCGTCTGTTTATTTTAAGATATACAGTTTTGAATATATTTACACTTTCGATTGATTTATAACTCACCTTATGTCTATTTTCAGCGAAATGTGATATTGCACTATTTTATCTTCTTATACGACGCCGAAGGCTACATCACTTCATATCTACACAACTACCTACCGATAGCTGCAGATAGTTTTGTAAAGAGATACGCTTAAAAAAGGATATATTTTGTATCGCAATATGTAATAATTATTTATATTTTTTATTGCTGTAGAAAAAAAATAAAAATACAAACAAAAATGTATATTATTATATAGTTATATATATATATACTATTATATGTATGCTATTATTAGATATACTGCTAAGATGACCTTTAAATAAAGTGGGAAACATTAATCGCATTAAGTTCAATATTAATTATTTCAAAAAGGTACAATTTTTTGTATCATTTTCCCAATGATAATTTAAACAGTCAATTTTCTAAATACATTAACTGTTTAAATTGTTTAACTATATTTTAATATTTAATATCAAATATTTAAAATAGATAATATATAGATAGTAGATAGTAGATAGATAATAAAGCTCCAGATGGCGATACTAAAACGAAACGCATCTTAGCTACTTAAAATAAGATTTAAGCCAAGTGCAATTTAAAAGGAAGATGTATTTATATTCTTATATGATTTTAAATGTTATCAAATTTCGCAAATACTCCTTCTTGGAAATTAGATCGCATTATATTTATTTAATCCTATAATTTAGTCGCATCCATTAGAACATCGGTGGTTATAAAAGGGAAATAAAATGCATCTTTTAACCAGACCTGACTTGCATCCCGTCAATATTGATGAGTTTTGTACAGTTGTCTCAATTAAAAGAAGGCTTTTGTCCTCTCAATATAAGCATTTTCTATACTCTAACCGTAAATTTTATTTTATTTTCATAGATACATACATGTATAATACATGTAATTTGAAAAATCTCTGGCCTGTACAGAAATAATTTTGTCATTTAAGTGAATAATAAAAGTTGATATTAAAAAGGGACGGTGACAATGTTACACCGAGCTGGATACTTCACTATTTAATTGCTTCACGTGTTAGGATTCATTTAATAAAAAGTGATTATAATTAAACTACACTACACTGTACAAACGAATTGTTTAATCTAAAAATAAGAGTATTTTAAATGCCTCCAATTTATTGTCTCTGTATTTTTGTCGGATCCGAAATATGTTTTTTTTATATTTCGACGACTCTTTCTTTTTGAAAAAGAATATAGGTATATATAGACTAATTCGATGAATATTACTTAATAGTTAGTTCTGTCAATTGGTGTACTAGGAAACTTTATGTTACTTCTAGCATGTATATATATATGGATATTTAGATATAATTTCAATATTTCTGAATTTAAAAATAAATAAAAATAGACCAATGGCGCATGGCAAAATCCTTCTCCTCCTTTAATATAAATTACAATTTAAAGAAATCAATCTCATATTCTAGACAAATCTAATCATGACTTTGAATTTGTTTAGAGAAACCTTTCATATAATCAGCAGTACAAAAGTGCCTAAATTAAATACTCAATTATATCCTAGTGGCAGCCTCTTTATAGTTAAATGTTCTAATGTCACAGCTCGTAGTTTCTGTGTGTCTGTGTAGACTGTTATGTAATTTATCTATAGCAATTTATGTTCTAGCAGTTTTATAATATATATATATATGTAAATGTGCGTGACTAACCCCGCTATAAAAAATAATATAAGTTAAATTGCGATATCATTTTTCCAGGATATATAAACAAATAATAATTAATAAGTCATCATAGGATTAAACTAACCACTTTATAATTATCTCAATGCTGCTTCGAAAATTAATTTGTAAAAGCCAAGAGTGTGTGCCATGGTTTAGGGTGCAGGGTTCGCACCCCAGGGTCTGTACCCCGAAGGTAGTAAGTTCGAACTCCGGTGTATACTTCTGCCCTTAACAAAATGATTTGCTCTGCAGCATTAAGATAATAATTATCGAGTGATTAGTTTAAGCCTATGGCGACTAAATACTATTTAATTTATTTACTTATTTTCTTTTATTATACTAAAAAGTATTATTTGCTAATTAAAACATTCTCAGGAGTTTTATTCTTATTTTTGTCAGAAAATTGTAAAACTTACCTTTTATACAATTAAATAAGGGTGCATTATAGACTTATTGTGTATATGTTATTAGCTTCGATCATTTTTCTTCAATCGTCTGATATTTATAAAAACACGTATTACTGTATCTTTGAATAAATCACGTGATACTAAAGATATAAACTAAACTAAAATTATTCTTAACGATCTCAGTTTACTTCCAGTATTTCAGAATTTATTTTAAAAAATCATCTCTTTTTTGTATGGCTTTATATTGAACAATGCGATAATTTAATGTTACCTGCACATGCTTACAACAGAGAAGAACAAATAAATATAAATGTCATCAACATTTTATAATGCTGGTTTTATGCATTCATTTATCGCCATCGGTATTATTAAGCTGTCTCATTATTGATCGTTCTTTCCTTATCAGCTCATTATCCAATCAATTTGTGTTTCGGATGTGATTGCGTAATCCTGCACTTATTGTTAACCTATATATTGATGCTTATTGTGTTGTAACTTATCCCTTGTATCACGTTGAAAAGATAGGGTGAATATATACCGTGCTTTAATGAAATTTATTTTTTCATTTTAACTTTAATTTTAATTTATAAACTAAATGTTTATTAAAATAGATTTAAATGAACTGACTTTGAGGTAACATATTTTGTTACGCAATTCATCTAACGTCTATTTGGATTAAATTACAATATTATAGGATTTTTTACATTTTTATAGGTTTTGCATTGATTACTTTTATTTTTACTATATATCATTACCATCAAATAAAATATTAAAGTTTCTAAAAATGACAGAATTATTCTAAATAATTCTATGAAAGTAAACAATTATATTATTACGTATCTCATACATCATATACAAAAACATATTTATTATTACATTTTTATCAAATATTACAACATAATGTTATTATATAGAATGCATTTTTTACAATCGACGATTTATTTATTTTATATGATGTAAAATTTATGAGACACTATTATTTATTAAATAATTAAGAACTTTGAAACAATTTATTTCGATGCGTTTTGCCACATTTTTTCAAAAACTAAAAGATAAAAAGATGAAATTTATATTTATTTATATATATTTAGTGTATTTACGAACATATGTTAGACAATTGTGTATAGACCTTCTATTTGACCTTTATGGGTCATTTTGAAATATCTTGATGCATTGTTAAAAATGTAAAAATGACCTTAAACACGCAAGCTTGATAACAATTATATAATAATAATCATAAAATCTAAATAATTTATCATCTCATTGATGAAACTTCCTTCATCAACCTTTAAGTCACAGATGTGTCACAATCTATTATGAGAATGTTGTAGGAATACAGTTATGGAACAAAAATACTGCTGGGAGAATATATTTTATTCTTAGTCAGGGTTATTCGAGATTTTTAATATAAAGTGTAATTGATTGATAAATATTTTCAATAGTTAAATAAATTAATATTCGATTTGTAGTTTTAATTTGCCCTTACTCCAGTTAAGTTGTTTCTTAAATATTCATGTCTCATATCCATAAAAAATTTAAATTAATTACATAGACTATGTCCAATTTCCATCGTAGGAAAATTATGTATCAGATTTTTCTGTTATTTAACATTTTCAACAATATTATTCAAGTTTTAAATTTAAAAAAAAACTAAATTAAGCATGTGTTAAATAATGCTATGGTTTTTAAAAAACCAAACACAAAAAAAGGAACGTATAGGAACTATTAAAGAATAATCGAATATGTGAAGTAAGAAGGAAGATCGTACAAATGTTTGAGGTAGTATATGTAATTTACTCTCAATGTTAACAATAGTATGATGTAATATTATGTTATATGTAATTTTATTTAAAATTACATTTGGACGTTCCATATTTACAAAGCTTGCCACCACTTTTGTTATAATTATAAGAAAAGTAAATTGATAATTAGTTATAAATATTATTGTTTTTTGAATTTCTATTCACAATCTTACAACTGCTTTCATATAGAAAATTATCCTTATGTTTCGAAATAAGTTGTATTTAGTTTTGTTCAAATGTACGAGATAATTATTTGTATCAATCATTTTTTAAGCATCAGTCATTTCTAAAACATTTCTTATCTCATTAAAAATAAAAGTTTGTCCGATATTGATGAATTTATATGTGAAGTAACTTTTAAAATTAATATATTTAGAAACATTTCTTTATAATTGAAGGCATACACTTTGAAGAATTTAGCATATCCGAATTTGAAACAAAACTAATAATTAACGAGCAGCAGAAGCCTTCATGAATAGCATTGGAATAATTATTTCCTATCATTAAAGCACAACTAATCTCAGAAACGTAATTTCAGACAGACAATTCTATATTCAATATTATATTACATAGAATTAAGTAATTTAGTTAATTGAAATTCAGGAATAAATCCTATTATTACACATTTTTATAAAGGATGATTATAATACGATACAAATAACGAGTATTAATATTCATGATGTAAACATAATATTTCATAAACTATATTGAACGTAATTAATTGCAGGTCAAGATTAAAAGTACATCTACCCAAGAGGAATAAGCGCATGCGTTTGGAATTAATTTGACCGCTTAATGAGATTTGCCTCAAAATCCAATTATCTCTAGAAAACAAACAGAACCGAAAATGTTAATCATTTACTTGTAATTTTGCATGGATGCCTAGATGCGAAATAGGTTCACTTCGAGTTGGTACTATTGCCAAATGTATGAGCACCAATGAATATTTACTCCATTCGATTGTGTCAACATAACGACCAACTTTCAGATATATTGTGGCAATTCATTGCAAAATTTGTATAACTTATATATTCTCCGACTTGTACATTTGTATGCTAATAGTCAGATTAAGCATCAGTCAAGTCGTGAATCAATAATAATGCGTTCACAAATAAATAAATACATAAGTCTACAATGCTTTGCAACCATACTGTATTATACATAATATATATATTATTATGTATAAAAATAGATAGTCTATAGATGTCATGCTTATAGATAGGATAGACTGGAAATACTCATTCGTTTTTTTTTGTTTAATCCTTAAATGTGCTTTATAAGTTCAACGCATAGATATTTGTTTACTGTATATATTGTATTATTATATTTTCTTAAATTACTTATTTTGAGTGGGCATTTAAGGACCAACCTCCAGCTCTTTTGCTGTGATTTAAGTGGGTATTGAAGGCCCAACTTTCAGCTCTTTTGCTGGGATTTAAGTGGGCATTTAAGGACCAACCTTCAGCTCTTTTGCTGTGATTTAAGTGGGTATTGAAAGCCCAACCTTCAGCTCTTTTGCTGTGATTTAAGTGGGTATTGAAGGCCCAACCTTCAGCTCTTTTGCTGTGATTTAAGTGGGCATTTAAGGACCAACCTTCAGCTCTTTTGCTGTGGTTTAAGTGGGTATTGAAGGCCCAACCTTCAGATTTTGCTTTGATTTAATTGGGCATTTAAGGAGCAATCTTCAAGTCATTTGTTGTGTTTTAAGTGGGCATTTAAGGAGCAATCTTCAAGTTATTTGTTGTGTTTTAAGTGGGAATTTAAGGACCAATCTTCAAGTCATTTGCTGTGATTTAAGTGGGCATTTAAGGACCAATCTTCAAGTCATTTGCTGTGATTTAAGTGGGCATTTAAGGACCAGCCTCCAGCTTTTTTTTTGTGATTTAAGTGGTCGTTTAAAGCCCAACCTTTAGCTCCTTTGCTGTGATTTAAGTGGGCATTTAAGGCCCAAGCTCCAGCACTTTTGCTGTGATTGAACCCTTTTAGCCCAATCACGCATATATGCGTATGCTTACCTTCCTATCGCGCATATATGTGTCAAATTTAAATAATGTTTTAACTTAGTTTTAATGGCTTAGGAAGTTGCAAGGTATTAATAAAACCTAGTTAGGAATACGGAAGACTATTGTGCTATTGTCACATGCTGGGCTATTGGATAAAGGCTACATTGTTACAGTGGACAATTGGTATTGCAGCGTCCAGTTGGCAAAGTACCCCTTTAGTCGCCACACTGGCATCCATGGTACAATACGAATCAACAGGTGTGTTCCTAAAGCCATCAGGGGTCTAAAAATGGCTCTCATCAGTTCTCGTTTTATTAGGCAGCAGAATGAGTGTCTCATCGTCAGGTTTTCTGACAAAAATAATGTGTATGCCCTATCAACGGTTGACATGGCTGGTATCATTGGAAAGGACCGCATTCTCTCTGGGGGATATGTTCTACAGTTCCAGAAGCCGACACATATCCACAAGTACAACCATACTATGGGAGGAGTGGATAAAGCCGACCAAGTCATTTCTCCAATAACATGTGTAAGGAGATCACAGGTATGGTTCAACAAGCTTGGTATTCATCTCTGCCAACGTCTACTTTTGAATGCAGCTGTCCACTACTCAGAGGAGAAGGAGAAGATAAGATGCCGTTTATGAAATTCAGCCTACTTGCTGTCAGTCACCTAACTGGCATCCCGATCACCAAAGAGAGACACAGTAGCCTCTCTAAACCTGTGGCTGCAGAACATGTTCAAGTTCAACTGCACCTCCCCGAGGCCTTTCCAGCCCCTACTGGTAACAACCCAAAACCATGCAAGCGGTGAAAAAACTGCAGCAAAGAATCGAAGAAACGCAGTGACACACAGTATTTCTGCAATTTGTGTGAGGCTCAACCAGCACTTTGTATTGACTGCTTTGTACCAGCTGGCACTCTACTTTAGCCGAACTCTCCATAACTATTTATAACTGTCCCCAACTGTCCCACAAATACTTCTGACTGTAAATTACTCAAAACAACTTTTAAAATAATTAGAATTATGTTTTTTACACAATTCTTGCAGAAAAACATAGAGGACATATTGGTGTAAAACTATAAATATTAGTATACTAAGGCCTATACTAAGGACTAAGAGTGAAGCTAATATTATAAGCTTCACTCTTAGTCCACATATACAGTAATATAATGTACTGTACTGTACTGTACTATACAAGCCAAAATATTTGAACTTTAAAATTAAGTGATTTTTTAGAAACTGAAGGTGCACTCCAAAAGGGCTTTAGGGCTAAAAGGGTTAAGACCCAAGATCCTGCTCTTTTTGAATAAAAAAATTAATATAACATACTTTATTTTATAAAAATGCGTATTTTTCTTGAAACTAACAATATTAAAATGTGAGTACTAATTAATTTCATATTCGCGAAGTACAATATAAATAAGTTTTTTAAAATATGAAAACATGTTTTTTTGTAATTTGACTAAATATTATAAAAATGTATATTTTTAATTGTTGACCTTTATAAAATCGAAAAGGTTACAACCTTCGATTAACTATACATGGAAAGTCTCAAAAGTTAGTTTATAAGGAAGTCTAAAAGTTATACAAGGGTAGTCCGCATTTTATATAGGCACTAAGTATTAATAGCAATGATATTTTCAATGACTAATAATATATATTAATACTTTTGGAGTTCATTAAATTGAAACGTACGTTCATAATTTAAAGTTGACTAGCTCACAAATTGAAATTTTCTTAAAAAATAAAACCGCTATAGTATGTGTAGATTCAAAGTTCGCCTCCTTCCTACAGTGGTGTCATATGTATGCAAGCTTTGGCAATGTCGAAGGCTCATGAAAGAATAGGGATGCTTTTGAGATATGAACATATATATAGAAAAGAATTTTCCAAGTATCTTTGATTGAGAAAAACTAACAGATCAAGAGCGAGTTAGAGCTTCAAAAACAGATGGTAGCAAGGACGATAAAGCCCTTCGGTGACCCAATCCGGCGATCAGAGGTCTTCAGAAAAAATTACTACAAGGATCTGTGGAAGGCAAAAGAAGAGGACCAATAACATCGTAGGTACTCTTAGGCAACTCGCATCAACTGTGAAAATGACAAAATGTCCAGAAAGATGTTACGAAATTTAGAAGATCAGCTTAGCGCAATAATAATAATGATAATGATATAGCGTATATATTTAGTATCTAGTTAGAATATCGAGATACGAAAGAGGCAAGGGTGCAAATTAGAAATTAAGAATTGCGGAAGCAATATTTGACATAAAGTGATAGATAAACAAGGTACATATAATAAACGGAAAAAGAGACAGTTTACAAGATTAAACTGAAGTACAATTCGGACTATAGGATTATAGATATAGATATAGGTAGATGATGGTGTACGTGAGGCCCTACGTCTTTTATCAAAGTGTCTTGTAAATATATTTAAATATGTACTGCATCTGTTTAGTTTTCTGTTATAAAGCAATACATCCTTTATTTATGAAAATATTCCCGCAACGTAAAAGGAAATTATTCATATCAAGGACGTTTAAAACAATTTAGTTTTTGGTTGTTTTGTGTTCTTGATATATATTTATGCATAATTCGATCGCACATGGTTTCTCTAGATACATTTTGATTTTCTGAAGATTGAAATTTAATATATAAAGAGTAAAATTACACCATATTTAATTATTTGCAAATTTACGAACAAATATGAATTTGTACAATGAATGTACGAAAGAATGTACAAAAAATGTACATAACATTTAAATCTGTGAATCAGGGACTACTAAAACTACTGCTGTGAATTTGAAGTCATGCTTCCATTTTAATTCCAAATGCTGCTACAAACATGGCAGAGAAATAAATAAATATCACCCCATATCGACAAAAAGCGTGAAAGTATTTAAACTAAATTTTAATATGAACTTTATAAATTCAAAAAGTTTTGTGTTTAACAGACAACGCATTTTTTAATCTAATAAAATCTCTATTTGAATAAAATTACACTTTCAAAAATAGTGGTGTAAAATTTACCATTTATGCATTTGTTTTTATAGCAGCACTTTATTGCGGGGTTAAATTTGAATTATTGAGGTATCCGTGGAGATACTGACTTGAAATGTTAATTAATGTCTTCTATGTTTATATTTTTTACAAAAATGCATAGATTATGGGGACAGTGTGACTTTACTTTTAATACGAAAATTTAATGACATGTAAAACTTCATAATTAATGAAAATGGGAGTCCTAAATAGATATGTGATTGTCTCAATTAGTACAGTTTTATTAAAATTTATGTAAATTTTGGTTTAAATTACATATATCGATTGTATTTCACTTTATTGGTTTTACTTTTTGTATAATGCAAACCATATGGTTAAGATCGAGGGTGTATTAATAAAAGAATAAAGAATAGTTAGCGTTTTCAATAAATTTATGGACATATTTTTAATGATAATGTGATAAATTTAAGCGCATTTTTATAACTTTTTCATATGCCACTTATGAATATATTTTGTAATATATACTGTACATCTTCTAAAAGATAGAAAGATATTCTAGTTTATATATACAATAATTAATCTTCTACTTTTATAATGACACTATTTTCTGCACTGGAAGCACCTGCATTTAACATAATTATTTTGCAGATATATGCAGTATTTATAGTTTATAAACATCTAATTCATTTGGAAATAACAAAAATACATGTGTCTGGTTTATAAGTTTTGAAAACAAATCTCTCTGGTCATGTACACAACATGTTTCAGTTAAATTATGTGTAACATTTTTTATATTTTGAAAAGAAGTGAATAGAACAAGTTTAACCCTTTTATCCTTTCTCTCTCTGTTGCTAAGACAGGAAATTAAAAAGAGAGGAGTTGGTGAAACCCACAGCGAATATTACACATTTCTTCACACATAATCTAAGAATTAAGAGAATAAATTTTTGAAATGTAACTTGGTGAAATGATTTATTAAACTTCACAAAATTATATTATATTTAGAATATCAATTTCAAAGTCTAATTTGTCGAAATCAGTTTCTATAATTTTTTAATTAATAATTCCAGAAATTTATCGCTATTCACGACATTCTTCGTATTTTCATACACGTTTTGCACAGAATTCTTATACAGGTACTTTTTCGTAGGTAAACATAATTGAAATTGATCTCAGTTCTACTATTAAAAGAGCGTTATTAAAAAGAAAATCTTTACTTAAAGTGACCAATTCGTCGACCAAGGGCATAAACTAAATATAATTGGTTTGTTAAAAACTCCTGCACCCCTATATAACTTATATAATTGTAGTGAAGATATCGACACGAAAAAGATTATTCTACTTTTAAATGTTTATAGTTAACGTAGCTCGAAGAAGAGAAAATGAAATAAATAGACGTATATACAGTAAGCTGACACTGACACAGTAAATTTTAATAAACTAGCGAGAAAATTATTCAACTCACGGAATGATATTAAAATCAAAATTAAATGCCATTTGTTTGCAGTTTCATGCTAGGCTTTTTCTCATTAAAACCCCTCACCCTCTATAATTTTTAAACTTCACAATAGAGAATAGTTTAAAATTTCGTATATAGTTTTAAAAAAATCTAACATATTCCATTGAGAATGGTCAAAAATATTATTTTTTTAATAGAATTATGCAATTTTTCGATGTTTTTTGTTGTTGTTTTTTTATTTAGAAAAAAATGTTATTGTTCTTTGTGAATTATTGTATGAAATTAATCAGTAACCGAATCAGAGTTGCGTCAATTTTGAGAGAGCTATATATTTTTATGAGCATTTTTAGAGTGCGGTGACGTAACCACCTATTTTAGGGTTCCCAATTGTAACTATAGTAGTAGAAGTTGTAAACTATACTTTGATAAACGTGACAGAAGCTTACAATTAATAAACCAGCGTGAAAATCTCTCTCTTACGGAATGACGGTAAAAAGAAAAGCCAACTTTTTATATAGTTTAAGCCAAGGATATTATCGAGCTTTTCGTATATAGTAGATATTTCCCTAAAAATACGTTGCTTTAGTATCATTCAATAGGTAGTTTAGTAAATCTGTAAACCGCATATCAAATTCAATATAATTATCGAAAGTAAATTATCTATGGTGCTACATGAATTCTTCCGCCCAAATACTGTACACTCTGATTGGATATTTTTAGCTTGCTGTTTCATTTCAAAAGTATATTTGTAGCTCTAATGTTTCATTTAAATTAGAACAAACAATGTAATAAAGGTACATTTCCTGGTTAACAGAATAACATTAAATTCTACTTTTTCCATTCTTCTTTTTCTTTACCGCTCAACGATTCATTAGGTATATACAGCTGCATTGACTATCTTGTAGCCAAAATCTAGTTAATTAATATTATATCGTTGCTGAATGCAGACGAGTAAAATATGAAACAGGAGTCTGTCATGCAAATTTTGTTCTTCGGTAATGTTTTGGTAAAACTAAGAAAGGTACATTTGAACTGAACTTTTCATCTCTTGTTGCTCTATAACATTTAAAATCGTGTGTTACCCTGATTTAGCTCGAAAGAGTAAATTCTCCCTAAATTCAAACAAAAATTCAATTTACTTAATTCTTCTACATGGTGTATAAGAAGGGAAAGAATAATTTAATTCAAAAATTTATTCATACTAGAAATATAAAAGAATCTGTACATTTATATTGACAATTCTTTGAGTATTTTAATACAGGCAATTCTTGATCAATGAATTATTAAATCGTAAATTTCTTTTTTACACATTGAATATCTTATTCTCTGTTTACTTTATGCGAAATGCTGGTTTCCTGTATATAGATATAGGTGTATCCCCTTACACGTATATATTAGGGGGAAAATTATATTTTCTTTGGGACAGGAAACTCAGCCAAACCGTTTATTTTAGTAATATTAGTAACTTCTGAAAAAGATGTATATATGGTCGCAGGAACAGCAAATATACAGAGTATACACGATGTAGACCTATAACTACACAAAATCAGGTAAAGTGAGAAATATAAACTATTATCATGGATGTAAATAAGTTCCAAACTACTGCAGTCTGAAAATTAGTAATTCCTTTGAGAATATTTAGTATCGTTAAAACATTTATTGGTACATACTTTGATTGTTAGCTTAAAGTAATATTATAAATGTAACCTGTTAGGTTCGTTTTTCTATTATGAAATGTATCATTTTAAACTCTGAAATAAATATATCAATAATTATTGATTATTTAATATATTCACAATATTTCTTTTACGTTATAAACATAATTGATTATATGAAAAAATGGTGGACAAATTAGAAGGAATAGATTAGTGCCAAACATCAAGATCGTTTTTAAAAATTATCATTACCGTAGTAGCAAGAGACTATACTAATATATATTTTCCATCAATTGAAATAACCAAAATATACTTAATAAGTTATTATATAAATTTATATTTTAAAACTATATGTTTAGCTTTACTAAATGGATGTACTACTTAATAATGCTACTCACTAGTAAAATATAGCGAAACGGAGTTCTTTAGAAGGGTTTTCGGATATGAGATTCGGATTATGTCTTATCAATGGTTATTATTTATATGCTTATTTAAATAGCATAATATTGATTAAGTGTTTTTCTATATAATTGCTTTTTGAGAGTTTTCTTGACGAATTGAACAATTAATTAAAGAAAACTATTATTAATAATATATAATTTCATATATGCAAACGAGTTAACATTTATATATATATATATATATTATATAATTAATTGCAATTATACAATTTTTACACAGTAGCCAATGTTCTATATGTTCTTCTGTAGAAATTATTTAGGTTGCCCTTCTTTGACTCTATCTTACTTCTATGAATAAAATACAATAATATATATATTACTCATTTATATTTAATACATTAAAATTTAAGGAATTTGCTTATTACTTAAATGCCTTATTATATATACCTATGTAATATAGTTTATAACCGTTGGATTATTTAAATTTCTTTCTCACAGCTAATTACTTTAACTCCCGTATCGATGTCTCCGAGGTCATTTTAAGGTAGAGTTTATTTAGTGCATTTATTCTAAATGTAGGTAAACTATATTATTTTCAAAATCGGAGATACATATATAATATTGGTGCCTATATATAGCTTGAAATTATATTTACGTAGTGTACGTATAAATACGTTAAACTTCTAATGTATGAATTTATTTTCTCTATAAATGTAGCATTTATCAAAATGTACCAATATGTACATGAAGAATAATATACATAAACATATACCTAGTTAACTAGATAACCAGAGGCCTAGGAGTCACGAGCCCCCCTCCCCCTAAGGATAACTTACGCCCTCGCCAAAGGAACATTTGCGCCCTCGTCTAATGAACACATACGCCCTCGCCTAATGAACACATGCCCTTACCTAGTGACAATTAACATCACAAAAAATAACTAATATATTTTAAAATTAAATTAAACAAACAAATCAACTGCAAAATAATTAAAATTTTAATTAAAACAAATTTAAAAAAATAATTAAATTAAAGATTACAAAACAGTACGCCATACAGGCAACCTGAAAGCTTCCTTGCAGGGTCGATCTATTGACATCACCATTGCTATGAATGAAGTCAGTGCGGTCAAGAAAACGTGTTAGATGATCTTCGAGTACATGTCCAGCGGGTTGTAGAAACCTGGTTTTCGAATGTGAAAGAAATGTCAGACACAGTCAATGTTTACAATGTTTGCACAATGATATCCCATCACCCTGCACACTCAAGACGGAACTGCAGTGTTGGGACACCAAATGGAAATATTTTACTGATATTGATCTCCCAGATACTCTATAGAAGCTATTTGAAAAATGTATCCTAATATTAATCATCTCCTCCACATTGATGCTACAATTTCGGTCACAAGATAGATATGAATGTAAACGATCATTTTGAAGGCTCCGTCTTCTCTAAAACTGTCTCCGATCAACAATGAGCCAGGATCGCTTGTCTGGACTGGCGCACATGTTTATTCATCGAGATATTACCATTGATTTAGAAACATTAGGACAATCTTTACCAAAAGCTACCCGAGGCGTTTGGAACTTTTTGATATTTAACAGGACTAGGTTAGTTTTATTTATTTTGACAATGCTTCCAAACGATATTTTAGAAAGTAAAAGCGATATTTTATATTGGCAGATTTTATGCAACACACTTTTCTATTTGATCAATTTATTATATGTTATATGTCATAGTTCTGAGTAAATTTAACATTCTTACTTTTGGAGAAGACCAATCATTCACATTGTATGATTGATTTAATGGTAGGTACATTATAATATATGTACATTATACACTGTATACATTTGTATACATTATAGCCCGATGTCATAGTGTGTTGCAATAAATAAATCTGCTGTAAAAATAAATTCTTTTGAGTGCAACTTATAAAATATAGTAGAATTTCATTGTGACCGACGATGCCTAAAACTATTAATTATAATATGAAGGAGAGGTTTCTTGGGTTTTTAGATATCAAAAATGCTATCCTCGTGATAAATTACTATGAAAAATAAATTTCTTAATTTAATATAACATATATGTTATTAAAAAATTATCCCCTTAAAATAATAATCTTAATTGGATTAGATCCGACATACTAACATTATTTTAAATAGAGATAAGTTTAATTCTAAAATTAATAATGACATCGAGTTACGCACCCTCTTCATGTTGGGCCCCTTGAAAATTTTTCTGAGGCTGCCCTTGATATAACTATAGTTTTTTTTATATATATATCTTCTTATCTATCTTCTTATATATGTAATACAGCAAAAATAATATTTAAGGCCAAATAAATTTTTACTTAATAGATACTGTTTCTATAAATGAATTTGTCTATGTCGGTAATTTATAGGTAATACTTTTATGTCATCTGTCGATTCATACATACATACATCCCAAACTGCATTAACGTGTATTAGGTATAGGATAACTACCTGTTATCAGGAGTTAAACGCTAATATACCGAGTCGGCGCAGCCGACGAGTATATTTAAGTTTAACTCCGCAATAACAGGTAGTTAATACAATTTATTCACACACGATTTTCTCCTGTTAAACGATTTTCTCCTGTTAAATGATTTTCTCCTGTTAAATGATTTTCTCCTGGTAATTACATGATTTTCTCCTAACATAACGAAAAATGAATAACTGGGTATTAAACAATAATCCACTGTTAGTGGGTGAATAAATACTACGAATGTGGGGTGACTTGATTTCATTGATTTTCCACAAAACTTAAATTTAATATATTACGTTTTGATTGACATCAAGAAAGATTACCCAAAATGTATTTATAAACCCCTACTGCATAGTTAAAGTTAATATACAAATGTTTATTTCAGATTTTAAAAATGAATTCCACCACAGTTGTCTTATGTCGGGACCACTTGTGGAAACAGATTGTCCATTGTTAGCATCCATATATACATACATAGCTAAAATGGATTTTGCATGATAAATGCATTGATTTCATTATACAATTGTAGGTATATTTCGATTTTGAATATAGTTACCCTGACCCATTTGCAAATGAAATTACCAAAATTAAAAAATCTATTGTATAACATTCAAATTGATATTAAATAATTCCAAATATAGTTCTAACTGTTATAAGTTTATATATAATTATTTCGAAAAAGAATTATTACTTTTAACATGCATTTGGGCTTCAATTTGGTTTGTGTTAATTATAGACAATTCATATTTATATAGACTTTCATATTAAACGTAATCAAAATAAATAAACTTTTTAAAGTATTACGTGATGATCAAAACATAAATGTAATGCTTTTAAAGTAAAATAAAATAAATAGACAATATTAAAATGTTAATATATCTTAAGCTAAGTATTGAACAAAAAATTATCAATTCTAAACTAAGAGTATAATGATTGTCTATTCATAGATTGTATACATAGTTTTAAAAGGGACAGCATTATATACCTATTTTAAATTTATTGGATAGGATTTAGACTAAATAATTCATATATCAAAACCGTAAAACATCTCTTCAATTTTTCATTCCAGAAACTTTCTACACTGATACGCACAGTTATTCTGAATGTGATCTGAGCTGATATCAAACAATAATTTTCAAGTCGATACTCAAAGTCTTAGTATGATATACTACTCTTACTTTAATACTACAAATTCACCTATGTCACCAACCATCTCTATCAACGGTACCACCGGCTTCATTGAACCGACTCTGCAAAAGGCCACAGTTTTCTCAGCCACCTTGACAATCCTCCTCGCCGTGTTAGCTGGCGTGGTCAGTTTCTGCACTATAGCGGGAAATCTTCTCGTTCTAGTCGCCTTTTTCGTTGAGAGAAACATCCGCACAGCGAGTAACTACTTCATTGTTTCCCTGGCAACAACTGATCTGCTGATTGGCCTGTTCTCTATGAATCTGTTTACTGTCTATCTACTGATTGGCTATTGGCCACTAGGTAACGTTTGGTGCGATCTGTGGTTGTCATTGGATTATACGGCATGTCTCACTTCGCAGTACACTGTTCTCTTTATCACCGTTGATCGATTTTTCTCCGTGCGTCTTCCAGTTCGCTATCGCAATTGGCGGACGAATTCGAAGGTTGGTGTCATGATTGCCATCACCTGGATTCTGCCGTCAACGATTTTCTTTACGACGATCATGGGTTGGCAACATTTTACTGGGGAAAAACGTCGAAGAAAAGGCGAGTGTTTTGCCGAGTTCACCTCCTACCCGATATTTATCACGGTTCTTACTGTGTGTTACTTCTGGGTGACGCTATTTGTGATGATCGGACTCTACGTCGGTATCTACAAAGCGGCCTGGGAGCTTCACGTTAAGAACAAGACACGACACAAGAACATGACAAGTTTGATGGCAATGGCGAGCCATACGATGTCTCAAATTGGGGTGGGGATGACCTGGAAATCAGGTGAACAGCAGCAGACCAGGACTTCGCCACAACCGCCTTTGAAGGAGGAAGCTGAGTTTAGCGACACACCTAGAAGTCCCCCTAGGAGCAGAAAAAACAACAAACTACCAACTCCGTCACCCAAAAATAATAACAACCTTCCTCCTCCTTCTTCCGTTGAAAATGAGAAGCCGAGCCAGGCGAACAACGGGATGAAGTCCTGTAGGTTTCAGATTCACGTAAAGACGGTTCAATTCTCCAAGGATCAGGAGATAAGTGAAGGCTACACATCAACTATAGCTTCTTCTTCAGAGCGAATCCACCAGCGCAGTTTAAGCGGTCCACCAGAGGACTTCCACGAGCTGAGATATATTGACGAAGAGTTTGACTCTTTGCTAACCACACCATCTTCAGAGGAGGATATTCTTCTTACCAGTATGATCTCCGATTTCACTAGTGACTCGCTGACTCAACACGTTAATCTGGGCCTACAAGGAAAACACAACAATAAGAGCACCTCCACAGGTCGAAATTCTTGCTCTTCCTCGACCGTGTATAATGGAATTACAACGCACAAGGCTTCTTTGCAGGCCAGTACTCCAAAGTGTAGTACAAGTTCCTCCCCGGTTAAAACATCAATAATGGAAGCGGCAAGAAAGTTGAACGCTCGGCGAAAACAGAGCATCGGAATTGTGGACCTAAATTCAACTCGATCGGAAAATCGGGCTCGAAAAGCACTGCGCACGATTAGCTTCATTCTGGGCGCTTTCCTACTTTGTTGGACGCCGTTTCACATCCTGGTGCTGGTGAAGAGTTTCTGTAGCACTGGAAGCGGGACGGGAGCAATTCTAAGGACGCCCTGTGTCAACGAACACATCTACAATCTGGCCTACTGGTTGTGCTACCTGAATTCGCCAATAAATCCCTTCTGTTATGCTCTTGCTAATGCCCAGTTTAAGATGGCTTTCAAACGTGTCCTTCGAGGAGATATCCGGACATCTTAACTTCTATGTTTGTGTTATATTTTATCAGTGAGAAATTCATTTGCATAGCCCGAAAATATATGCACAGATAATATTTAAAAAATCCAATATATTTCAACAATATTCAAGGAATATTTTAATCATTTTAAAAACTTCTAGTGTAAATTCAAAATTAATATAATATCTCACAAAAGTTATAGTAAATTTTATTGTAAGCTTAACATACCTCTTTATGACAATAGCACCAAAAACAACATTTAAAATATGATATTCTAAATAAATAACTAGGATACATATTGTCTAATAATCTGGAAATTGTACAGCTTCTAAATAGTCATTACCAATTTATCCATTTATACATATTATGAATAATTGTTTGTGTAGAAAATCTATTGTGAAAAATGTATAGAATTTTGTATAGATTAAAAAATTATTATGCATATTTATGTATATTCTTTTTGTTTTTACTAACCATTTGTTAATAATTACCATGGAATTCATAAAAAAAGTAGTTATATTATTTTCAATATACAGATTATTGTTTCATTATATTCATAAATTGCATTTCTAACAAACACAATTTACGTTGGCTCTGTGTATAATACTGCAACATTCAAGATAACAAATATTCGAGTTATACAATTTATTAATATTATGAAAACTATAAACTCGAACAATGTATAGTTACTGTTAAAATCATGACATAACACTAAAAAAGAAAAATTAAATTAATTATTATACTTAATAATATGCATATATATTAAAATTACAAAACAAAAATAAAGTCAATAAAACCACTTTTAAGACTGAAGTTTAAAAAGTCTCGGATACAGCACAAGGCTAAAATAACTTTAAACCATCGTCCGAAGATTTCAGGTTACCAAGCTACTTACAAGCACTACTAGCAAATTATATTAAATTTGGGAGCCACAGGAGAGCTGTTTCGAGCTTATTAGCTCTCGTCAGCCGGGCGAGAGTTACTTTTATTTAAATGTTAACATGTTTCGCTGCAACAAACAGACGCATCAAGCAAATAGAATAAGTTTATTTATAAAAGATATAACTGAAAATATACTAGTGTCGTAGTCCTCGGCCAGTATTTAATAAATTATGATTAAGACTGGTTAGAAAGTTATACGGGAAGATAAATCTAATTTACCAAAAGTTCAACGGTATTAAAAATAAAAAAATCATTAAATGAACAATTACATAACAGCCTATGAGAAAAAATAGCAGATTGATTAAGAGATATGTGTTCTTTAATGCGATTATACTTTTTAGTTTTTACCTTAATTGCACCCTTTGTTATTTTTGTTTGAATAATTAAATGTGTAAATAACATTAGAATGAAGAACTATAAAAATCCTAGCTTGTACCTATAAGAAAAAAATAATAACTATTCTTACAAGATCATTTCAATTTACAAAATTAATTCTTCTGAGAACAAAGGGTGCTATAGGTGAAGGTAAAACTATAAACGGCACTTATACAATTGCACTGAAGAACACGGTCATTAATCAATCTGCATTTTTTTCTCATAGGTTGTTATGTAATTGCAATTGTACCCAAAGTAGTAGGGAAGGAGGAGGACGAGAACAAAGACCCCCCCCCTCCGCCCACGCACCTACGCATTTTCGAGAACAAAGACCCCCCCCCTCCGCCCACGCACCCACGCATTTCGAGAACAAAGACCCCCCCCTTTCGA
>JAYRBW010138913.1:0-15278 GCA_036023295.1 Invenusta paracnida
GCGCCACACAATCCCGCGCACTTTTAAATTTGAATTTGGCGCAAAATTTTGTTGCCATGGAGTTTTATTGCCAGGGGTGGAGGTCCTTTGTTCTTGAAACGCACCTTCCCTACTACTGACACATTTTATATCAAGTAGAAAATTAAATGAATTGAACTTATATGACCGTGTAAACTTCAAAATGAAACAATAATGCAACCTGATACTCTAGTGTTATATAACATTACCAATTAAATTAACTCGTTTATATATTAAAGTTAGAGTATATACATACTCCAGAATTATTTCTAGAAATATCAATTTCAGGATGTGTTTACAAAATTTTCTTTTAAATAGAAATGTTAACATTGTAACATATTGATGACCCAGTTTTTAGCTACATTTTAATTTTCAGTTTATTATTTTTAATGACCATAAAAACATAACTTTCAAGCAATTTAATAAACAAATATAAGATTACTATTTACTTAAGATGTTTTGTTTTTAGAAAAAAAAACACAGTCGGTATATTATTTAATAAGATGATACACTTTAAAATTATAGAACTGAAGTATGATATACAAATTTAATTATAAATACACAATTCACTGTTTACTTCTTTTGAATTTGTCCAAAAGTTTGATATTATCAAAAATATTATAAAAATAAGCAGCTTCGAGCTAAAAAAGATCACCCAGTCAAAGACATGCCTATAATTTTGAGATTCTCTTAAATCTCTTAAATCGCTTGTTATTTTTCAGCCAGTATTTGATAATAAGTGGCACGGATCAATAAATAGCAACATACTCTTAGCGTGTATGTATCTTGATCCAATGATACTTGGCATGTTCGTGTATTTGATGGATGCACACACGACATAGTATCCATGATCAGCTGCATGAAACACAGAAAACTTTAAATAAATAAACTTTCCTCGTATTTAAGCGGAAAAAGTTGTGTATTTACACACTCTGTATATTATCAATGGGATAGCAAAGTTTGCTTATCAATCCGTTCCATTGAGTGTATATATTATCATTGACACGACATTCCACACATGCCTGAGAGTTATACTTGTTTATTACACCCTAGAACGTTCTTGTTATAAATTACAGATCAAGTCATTTTTATTTCTGTTCTTTTGGACAGCTGTTTATCTATAGTACAAAATTATGATATATTCAAAGATGGAAAGGATCACCATTCTTTGTAGTTTCGTGAGCTGTTAGGATCGGTGAAATTTGTATAATCAGAGTGTCATAAATATATTATCAAATCTGTATGAACTAAGAATTTGAAAATAAAGTATTTACACAAAAGACCATCATTACATATACGAGTATTCAAATAATTTCACATTTCATTTCATTTCATTTTCTTTTAATTATACTGTAAATTTGAGAAATATTATCTACTGATAAATTATCTTCTGAAAAAAATTTTTTTACGCTATTAAAAAATAATGATCGTCATTATTTATTAACTTTCTGGAAATTTATTTAAAATTAATTGAAATTAAATATATAGTAATATATGTTGTATTTTTTTAGTATTAGTAAAGTGCTTTTCGAAATAAAACTTTAAATTATTAGAGATCAAAACTAACAACTTATTTATAAAATAAAAAGTCATTATAAACGAGCTAAACCAAAACAAATTTTAAGTTTATTCTTTGTTGCGATTATTTCTAAATGATAAGCTTTCAGTTTTTTTAATCTAGTTTTATTTATATTACATTTCTTTCTTATCATCGTTTCTTTGGCTATATAGATAGTTTTATTTTAAAATAATTATGTTGATAAAGATAAATTCATTTTGAATGTGTTCCAAAATAAGTCATACATACACACTGAACATTAAAAACATCTAAAATATTTATTTATTCTTGTTACTTGTGCTGTTTAGTTCTCTGACATAACATTTATGTCAAATAATAAATATTAATTGTTCGCTATTTTATAAAATCATATTTACATTATAGTTTACGACGGAAGATACATTTTATCTATAGAAAAAATCATTGAGCAATTATTTAGTTTTAGTTATGATTATATCAAGCATGAAATAGTTCGTGTTTTCTTGAATAAAGAAGGTTTACTGTTCAACCTATTAAAATTGTTCTTCTAAACTATATTATTTGCCTGAAGTAGCTAACGGAAAATTGTTGTCCCTTGCAATTATTTGTCTCTTTCCGAATTAAATTAATTATTTTACTTAATTAAAATAAACTGAACTGCTATATATTTCTTTTTCACTATTGTAGAAAGTTTCATACAGTGATCTGATGATTACAAATGATATAATAATGTTCAATTTATGATGTAATTTTATTGTTTTGAGAATTATTCATTTCTACATTTGATTTTCTTGACTTTAACATATTTATAATTAGCATGACAATAAAATTTCGTTTTAATTGAAATACCAGTTTATGATATTTATTTTTTTATAAAAAAATATTCTAATCAATTAATTGAATTCATAACTTATATATTTTCTATGTTATATTTATGAAAACGTTATGGCTGCCGTATTAAACGTTACATGTACCAAATTTATATACTTGTTAAAATAATATTTAGTTTATGGTTAAGTTGTGCAATCTTGATGTACACTTTTATTTATTCAAATTATCGTTTAAAAAAATGGATTTTGCAGGTACGGTATTCGTATATACTTTGTTATTAACACTAAATTAAAAGAAATACTGGTATCAATAAAATAATGCATACACTACAAAAAGATGTAATTCCAATGATTAAAAAACTTCTTCTGCAGAAATACATCTTTAACAATACATATAATTTAGTGTTTAGAATATAAAAGACCGAGAAAAAAAAAATACATCAAAGGTTTTATGCATTATTACAATTATAATTTATTTTTATTTTTCGGTTAAGTGAACTTGAGAAATTTATAAAATAATTAGGAATGCGTATAATACTTAGTGTTTAAACAAAACATGTCAAAATATGATCTATTAAAATACAACAAAACTTATGTGTTCTTATTTATTCTGATATAATCTTCTTGATTAATGCGATTAAATATATACATTTAAAGATGCATTGTTAATTTAATTGATAATTTTAAATTTCTATAGTTATTAAAATTAGTTTGTTTTAAATCCAATAACTTATCATCAATGTATGATGTACGTTCTTTTTATTAATGTCACTAAACTATAAATCACACAAAATATATACAAACTAGTTCAGTCACTATTATATAAACATATCAAGAAAAAATACTTTGTTTTACATTATTGGACAGAGGAAAAGCATACTATTCTCAATAAAACAATCAAAATCTAAGATATCTGTCGTGGAAAAGATGCTCTTAACTTTAGAAAGTTCTATTTTTTATTCAAAACTATTTACTCTACCTTGTTAATCTAAAAAAAGATTAAAATGCTTCTTTATTATTAGATAATCAAAATCGAGAATGTCTGCATTTATATCCTGTGAATTCTTAATAAGTTTACATAAAACAGCTATTTTTATCTATTACACATGCTATTATATATATATATATACTATTATATGCTTGAACTACGGTTTTTAATGAGAGTTTAACACAATTAAGTTTTAAATTAAGCTATATTGTTCGTTCTCTCACAGCATTACATACATGAAAACACTATCGTTTGAATTAAACATAAAATTCATTTCCGGGAGAAGGGAATGCCAGTTATTCGTACATTTTGTGTTATGGTCATTTTATAAGACATATTTTTGTATTGTATAATAATTTTTGGCTATATATAGTGAAATCGAAAATTCCAATCATTTTTTTTTCATAGTGGTTGGTCGGATTCTATATATTTTGAATAGCATACATACTAACGTAACGTTTTCAAATATCGTAAGAATGGGCTTCAGTTTGTTGGAAAAATAATATAAGGACAATATTATCAATTTTATTATTGTTCAACGTTGGCATTATATTTAAAATACATTTTGCATAAAATATTTTGTCTTTTAAAGCATATTTGAAATATTTCTTCTTCTGTATTATGTAATGGATTTAAGAGTGATGGCACTAGTTTCAACATCTTATTTAACGTATAACTTAAATTACATCTCTTTTAAATAAATAAACGTATATGTACGTGCATATATATTTCCAAAGAATATTTGTAGTATGTATGTAATCCCATAAGTATAAATATGAAATATGATCATGCCTTTTTTTATTCACAAACTTTAAAAAATATATATATAATTAGATTTCAAAACTTATCTCATGATTAATGGCGAAAAGCCCAACAAATTTAAATAAATAAATTTAATAATGTAGTTATTTATTTATTTATTAAACATAACATTAGTCACTTTATACAATTATATACACAATTATACAATTTCATTCAATACGCAAATTGAAAATTTGATTAAAATTAAGGAATGTAAATTCCTGTTAACACATTCGCTTCCATATCCAAAAGAGCTCATTGGCCCTTGTACGTTTTGGACTTCCATATCTAAAGAGTTCATTGGCCCTTGTACGTTTTGGACTTCCATATCCAAAAGAGCTCATTGGCCCTTGTACGTTTTGGACTTCCATATCTAAAGAGCTCATTGGCCCTTGTACGTTTTGGACTTCCATATCTAAAGAGCTCATTAGCCCTTGTACGTTTTGGACTTCCATATCTAAAGAGCTCATTAGCCTTTTATACGTTTTGGCCTTCCAAAAAATGTAAAACTGTATTTTAGGAAAAGTACTTTATTTTTCCATTCGTTCATTTAAAAATGACAGCACACGTGCGGAAGGTGGAGCTTTTTCTGATTGTGCATTCTTCATTTCTACGTTAACCTACGATATTTTCACTTATTGCACCTTTTGCCCTTTTTATATTTTGGATATTTATCATTTATGCAAATATGAAGTCAAATTTAGACGGGTGGATTATTTTATTTTCTAATAAATTCTACTAATTAGACAAAACTTTCTTTATTTAATTGTATTTTAAAGAGTGTCATATGAAATAGTTGTGTATGATAGTTTTAATACTCTGGCATAATCCTAATCATCATTCTGTCTACATGCAAGTTCTCCTTTGTGTTTTCGGCAAAATGTATTCTACTCTATTTTACAATCGGAATCATTGTCTGCTTATTAGCTAGCGGAACTTCTAGTTTCAGAATTCACTCTTCATAATTGAGTAGAAATGTATCAGATTTAGCCGTGTACTGTATACAGATAATACTTACTAATATGAAGTGATTGAAATTACGATGTGTTGTAGAATACCTAGACTAGCTATCTATAATAAGAAAGCCAACCTGTTTTTAAAACCCGAAAAGTCTATCCAGATTTCTGGTAAACAAAGTTCTTTACATATCTATATTCTGGGAGTCTACGCACGAATCCTTCAATCTATAAATATGTATATGCGTATGTATATTCTACCAGTTTGTGCATTATTTGTTATGTATTTAAACATGGAATAGATACTACAATAAAACGGCAGGAGGTGGAAGAATCAGAGGAAAAAGTGCATTAAAGAATGTCATAAATATTTATAAGTATTTTCGTATGTTTGGCATGTACGGTATTTTTGTTAGATGTGAGTATTGACAAGATATAGAAGAGTGATAATACACATTGGTAATGCAGCCAGCTCAATCTACATAGCATGTTTAAGTTATAAATTCATTAGCATTGTAATATTTGTTTTTGTTGATTTTTCCCAATTTAAATAAAATATATGATTACATAAAATTTAATTAATTCAATATGTCAATAATTGTCTTTTGTTAAAGCATAATAATATATTGCAATTTGTAAAATCGATAATATTAATAGATTATTTTTATGTTTACGAATTTTGATGGCTGTAAAAGTTTAGTGTAGTCACATTTCAATTTGATTTATTTTAATTAAATACACATTTTTGTTCACTTCCCTTACTCGTATATAACCTGATAGAATATAAAAAATATACTTTATTAATTATTTGCATAAAAACGGTTTTGCTCAACAGGTTTCTCTTGTTTAAAGTATCTAATAATGTTTACATCAATAGTTTACACACAAATGCTTTCAGGTAGCAAACTACAAGAGCCCAACTGTATCACATATTTTCTAAGAGAGAAAACAACTTCGCCTTTATTGCAATTATAATTGACGTAGATATCTTTAAATCAGTACTTTAAATTCATAAGTTAAGGCTTTTATCAAGTTTTAGAAAATATGTATTAAGTGGTCAATTTTAACGAGGATTATACACATATTGATGCTTACAGAGTAGCATATATATACATACATACTAAATCAGTTATCTATTTTATTATATCCCAGGCACAAAACAAATCTATAATTACTCCTCGTAATCGATTAGTTGTTTTATTGTTATTAATTTCCTCTAAAGACAGACTAGTTAACGCTAAATTTAGATAATGCGTACCATGTACGGGGAGGATCACCAGTCATAAAATCATTTCACTGCGTGGTTTTACGTGGAGATTATGAACGGACGAACTAAATGACGTCCACTTTGGTCTTTCTTCCTTTTCTAAATTCCATATTAGGATTTAGTACTACGTAAGAAGGCACACTGTCCAGAGTGATAGCTTATTCAGTGGAAGATAGTTGAGCATCTCTTGAGACGTATTCACCACTCCCTCTCAATTAGTACATAGTAGGACATTTTCTTTTAGAAAGATTCTCGTTATGACCCCACACTTGCCGAGTAAGTATGCATTACAAAGCCCAATGAAGAGTTCCAAAAGACTACTTATACTTACTTTTTTGAGTAAACTCATTAGTCAAAAGGATGGTTGATCTGTTTACGTGGCAGAACTTAATTTATTATTTTTTATGTGGATTGACAAACCATTTTCGGGAAGAGCATATTTATCTTAAGGTTAAATCTATAGAAGTAGTTTTTCTAGAATTACTTGAATTACAAAGCGTCTTACAATTATAAAGTATCATTATCGATTATTCCCTATAATATATAGCTAATGTTATGATAATATTTTTAGAATCGGTCTTTACTTACATAATATCCGAAATTGAAAAATCATATGAAAAATATATTTACAAAAAAATGCTTTAATACTATTTTTTAACATTTCCCATTTTTCGAATATGTGCATCTAGTAAATTAGGAATCTAGTTAGAATAAAACTTGAACTAATTAAACAAGCTAAGAATTTCTATTGATTAATGCTTATAACTTACTTTTATTGATATAATTTCATGTTTTAATGTTGTGTTTCAATTTAAACAAATATTTGCATTTTTGAGGTTTTGCTCTGTATAAGCATTATTCAAGTTAATGTACCTACTTTTTAGCGCTTTGAGAAGCTTCATGCTTTATAAATATAGTTTTATTATTATTATTATTATTATTTACGAGATAATATATAAGACAACAGTGTGTCATTTATCAATTTCAGTTTTTTGGAAATATGAAGGCTTAGGCTTCTTTCTGGCTAAACTTTCTTTACACATTACTCTTAATTTGTCACTTGGCAAATCTGGCAACCCAATCGAGCCTTTTCAGGCGGCTAAACTCTCGAATGACATTGCTGGCAGTCTAAAGCGTGTGAAAGCTCGAGCCAAGTATTGACTATCTGAACCATCACATTCCATTATTGAAGTTGCGTCATAACACAAACATAATATAAACTGTTTTTTATTGTATATTATACTTTTAAATGAGATCTCCTTTAAAATACAAAATATGTCCTTCCTATCATCATACTAAATATATACATTAAATACAAGCAATGACCTTCGAGTTTCGAGTTAATAACTCCAAATTGAGCTTTATATACTACCAAGTTTTGAGGAGATCGTAAGATCATGGATTACGGTATGCGTACTTTTAAGATGGACGAATTTTATGAGCAAGAATAGATAACACTTGAAATAGCTAGGTTGCAAGTAAACAATGAAAAAGGAAATGTCATCCGAATTTCGATCGAATATCTCAATGGTGCCCTTATGTTCTTTCGAACACAGCTTCCTGATAGAATAAGCTGACATTTCAACATCTTAAAAGGGATGTTGTTTCTTGAAAATTTGTGTTTAGCATAAATCTATGTGTTGTTCCACATTCATATATTTTCTTTACTAATCGCTCCTGATTATTAAGAAATAATTTTGATGCAATTGTAGTGAAATGCCTAGATCCTGCTGTACTCTTAAATTATTATAAACACAGCGCACATAAGATGCAATTAAAAACGAAGAACTTTTTAAATGAAATTTCGAGAAAATGTATTAAATTGTTTTTTGCATTGTCCACACTATTTCATTGAATAAATCGTCTGAATTTTATCTCTAAGCTTCCTCAAACTAACTAAAACACATGTCCGTGTTTCAATAATGTTAATTAATTATATCGATAGTTTTCACTTCCAATTAGCATTTAAATATTTCAAATTTCTTATGTTTGTGATTAAAATTACAGTAATAAATATTGAACTATCTACATTAATTATCAAATTTTATCTCAGATTACGTTATTATGTCACATTACTTTGTCTTCCCAAATAAAATGTATTTGTTAAAAAGTACTTAGTTCATATACATTAATATTTTTAAATACATAAATCTTTAGTTTTAATTCTTAAGCTTTAATTGTTAATCGGTTAAATGTGAAAGAAACTTTCTATGTTTTACCTTTTGTCTTGTATGCATTCCACAAACGAATAAATAATTATTTTTTCCTTTGCTAATACGCAAAAAATACAACGTGCTATCATTGAATCACTTAAAACACAAGACTACAGATCTACTATATAATGAACCACATACATGTTTAGGATAATAATAAGGTTTGCGTAGAAAGTTTATTATAACAGTTTAATCTGGCCAGCCGATAGACTAAACTGAACTGTTGATAATAACGTGTCAATATAAATATCTTTATAAGTATTTCTTGTTTTCGTAACTAAAACAGAAAACGTAAAAGTGCACAAAGTAATGTATAAATAATTTTTACTTTATTATAAGAGAAATGTTAACTTTCATTTTTGGTATAAATACGTATGTATTATGAAACAGGAAAAAAGTATTGGCTTGATTAAATCAAGACGTTTGTATTTAGATTTGCTGTTACAGTGTTCGAAAATTCGTTAAACTCTTGAAAGCCACCGAGTAAAATGTATGCCTTTCAACAAAATGTCTGCGTATTTATTTGAGAACATTATTCAGAAATGTTATAATTTTGTTGACAGTAAATGCAGCATGGTATTTCTATTGTTTTCATATGTATAATATAGATATGTTTATTCTAAGCATAAGCAAGATATGTACACATATTTCCGGTAATTTGTTTGTCTAAACATTGTGTTGAATATGCTTAATCATTCTTAATTTGACGCTCTAATTTTATGTTGGGCATGATTTTTCATAATATTAATATTAAAAATATTGAATAGAAATACATACCATATTAATTAGTAAGTGTGCTCATTAATTTGGATAATAATTATCGTTAAATAATAAAGCAATCATAATATTTATACAAATTATAAATTCATGGACGAATTGATCAGAAAACCGATTTTTTGTCATCACAATATTTTAGTAGACTTAATTAAAAGTACAAAAAATGATTTCCTATTAATTTATCATTACATTATATCATTGTTCATTATCACATGCAATTAATATTTAAATAAATAAAAATTTAGGACACAATCAAAGCTTTTTATTTTATGTTGGCTTTAGTGTATTATATTTAATTTTTAATTTATTATTATTAATAAGTCTAAGCAGAATTATTGTAAATTTCCCAGTAAACATTAATGCACATTATTGTTTTAAAGTGGAGAACAGATTTTGTATTTCAATTTATGCATATTATTTTAAAGTCTAATAATTAAAAAATATATAAATCTAAAAATTATCTACGTTAAAATTGAAGGATTCGGCTTTCTTGAAAGATGAAATTCGCAGAGCTGTTAATTCGGAGTTTTGAATTTTAAACTTAATTTTTCTTTGGGATCATCAACTGCAAGGCTCAAAATGCAATTAAATAAAAATGGTTAGAATTATATTTATTTGTTTCCATTAACGGCAAAGACACCTTTATTTTTAGGAAAAATTAGTTAATTTCTAAATAATTGAAACATTTATTTCATTATATCTAGCTGTCTTTAGGTTTAAACTCCTTAAACTCTCTAAACCCCATAAATCAGTCTTGGATTGTTGATATCACGCAGTGCTTAGTGCTATTTTCAGACAAAGTTATATTTATATAAAATATATGTGTACTTAATGTTGTCAAGGATTCAATCGGGGCATGTTATTACCATGACGGAAAAAAGATTAGAAATCACTTTATTGCCTAAACTTCGCAATTGCTAGAACACCCCTTTCTAGAAATAACTCCATTGCCTAAACACCGCACACTTTATCATAAACATAGGATATATGATATGTCAGCATACATCCATAATTCAATCTCAGGTCAGCTGAAGACCATCATTATCAGTCTTCTCTAGACATTTGGAGCAAATCACCAGCTGGGAAAGAAAAAACGAGATAAATAGCTGATAATTATCTCGCAGCCGAAAAAGTTCACGGGCGGGATTAGATTTGTTTTTTTAGAGCGGCATTCAACAAGTAAGAAACGATTTAAAGGAGAAAAGGGGAGGAAAATAATTGAGGAAACAAGGATGGATAAGATCAGCCTGGATCATACTGGAGATCCGGATCAGTCGCTAGGGACATTTTTATGGGTAGGTGAGAAAACTAGTGGAGAAATAGCACCAACTTTCATTAAACTCGAATCGATTTGCTGCCAACGAAGTTTCTCCACCTATTTAAGTGATAATTATCGGCCACTTCATGTCCTCATTCCTGGCGGCATTTCTTTCTTCTTCATCCGTCCAATAGTTTTTGTTATTGTATTTTGTTTGATCATCAGTTCTTTTCCCTTGAAACTATCCCAACCCCGTTGTGTGGATCAAATTTGCTTGCTTGTCTGACATTAGTTTCTTTCTTACCCTAGATACTTGGTGTGAGATAGGTTGCAGTAATCGAAATATGTTTGTTATAGTGTGATTAAATTCACGCGTATTATGCAAATGTTGATATAGATCCGTTCAATATGCTGGCCTGTATCAGTTTGTCAGTTTCTGATATGAGAGAAGTTACGTTGATTTACAAAAACTAATGAGATAATTAGCTCCATGGTTATTTTTATTTGTCCCCCTTATTTGACAACGTGATTGTGCATACACATTCAATATTTCACAATATTGTGTAATATTATATTTACTAAATGTATAATTTAAAGTTATATATTTTATCTTTAGACAATAACACATTGATATGTCTCTATGAAAAGAATGTAGACGCATGATATTTTCTTTTCCAGTGATCTTTAGAGGATATATTTAGCAAAACATTAATTAATGCATGTAAAGCATTAGTAACGGTATAATATTTAATTTAATAAAACATTTAAGAACAAAATGCTAACGAAGTATTATAATATGTATTATGTAAACTATGCTATTGTTCTCTGATTGTTTTGTGTCTCCTATTACATATATTGTGTCTATTTATATATATATATTCTACTATGTATTGACGCACATTACTATTTGGCACAAAAGTATAAGCTGTAGACTAACGAGAACATTAAGTTAACCTTTATTATAGCAGTCCCTGCTGTAGACCTATTCAGTTATATAATTATATTTTTTATTGATTAGTATACATATTGCATCTTAACAAAGTTTTTATCTTTAAATATTATCCAAGATTTGGATATTGTAAATTTATCAGAAATTATTTAACTATCAACGTATGCAACAAGCAAATCTATTTTTTAGTTGATGCGTATGTGAGTGACAAAGTGAATTAATACTTTTTATACTCTCATTTGGATTTAAGAGTCTTCTCAAAAGTTCAATGACAGAAATTATTCTTAATATTAGCTCAAAATTGTTTTTGAACAGGTATGTTCATATGTAGTTAAATTAATATAGTATTATGTATTAAGATTAATAATTTTTAATTTGCAACGATGGAATATATATTATTGACAGATATAAGAAAACGTGCTAAATTATATCCATTCCGTGCGTAATTTGTACTCTAATATTGGAAATATTACAATAATTCCATTAAAATTTTTTCGTTAAGCTGTTATATTTTGAAATAACATTAATTAAAATATGATAGTAATAATTAAACGGAATAAACAACAAAAACAAAATAATCATAAAATACTTCATTATTTAAAACTATAAAAACGATTGATAATTATATATATTTGTCTTTAAAAGGGATATTGATATGCAATTGAAAAAATCAACACACAAGTGGTTGAATTAGAGCTGTACAAACAGACTGTCTATAACCCATATAAAATTATTATAAACTATACCTGTCAAAGTCAACATTTGATATTTCTTAAACTTTGAAATTAAAGAATCAGACTAAATGAAACTAGTTTCAACATTTTGTCTTTCAAATGTTGTATATATCATGTTATACATGTTTCATTATAAAATAAACAGAATTAAATACTAATTTGTGTTATATATTTCTGCTTAATATAAAAATTACTTTTATATACACCAACACAAAGAGAATAATGTTCATTTTATTTATTTTATTTTGAGTTTAAATGTGGTTAAAATTTCAAAATGATTGTATAGAAATGAATAACTTTGTTGTGTAGTACATCTCACTTATTCATTTATGTATAACAATTTTAAATAATAATATGACACGACCAACTTATTGAAATCAAATACTATTTTATCTTATTAATTTTTAACTAATTGGCTTATCCTTGAAAATTCAAATCAATTACTGACAAATCAAGTATTATATTAATATGGTTCTTTTAAATCAATACCTTAGATTGGCTGTTACAATTAAAAATAATGCGACGTTTACATATCTCTATGTATTCTTTTTCTAATCAATGTAATGACATCAATAAGTTATTATTCGAAATGTATTATACATTATATATATTTATATATGTATGTGTATAAAACGTAGAACAGCATTTAGATTATTTAATTTAAGTAGTCAAATTTATAAAATTTATAAAATAGTAAATATAATTTAATTTGCTTTAGTATGTATATTTGTATTTTATTATTATATGTCCGAATACTAAAAATAAATTATTAATTATTAATCATATTTTTGGATAGTGCAAATAATTTCATAAACATACTTTAATTACAGACATTTACTTAACAAAATCAATCACTGTTAATGAAATGAGTACTTTGGAAATGTCTTCTAATAAATATCTTTTCTTTAAGTATATACTTAAACTTCTAAGTATTATAATTGCAGCTAAATGATATAAAAATTGCAATCATCTCTAATTATTTGCCATTTGAATAATAATAAATATAAGTAAAATAAAGTTTAGTATTATTAAAAAGATTAAAATATGTTAAACTTTCCACAATTGTCAGAATATCTAACAAATGTCAACTTTATCTGTGCTGTTCAGAAAACATGACATTAAGCGAAATGAAATAGTGACAAAAGTTTGAAAATATATTCAAAATAAAAATCGTGGTAAACACATTGAGCGCTTTAATAGTTATATTTTGTTTCATTATTCAATTAAATATTGGATATCCTTAAAATGAAGGAAAATAATTTGTTTTGGGTTATAAATCACTTTATAAATGTTAAACGTAAGCTGTTATAAATATACATTAAAGACTCATGTTTCGGTTTCAGTTTCCGTTGATCAATGAATAAATAATTGTGTCTTGTTCCAAAACATAGTTATAATACAAAGGTATTGTTAAACATTGATCCTTATCAATTTTTAATGATTTAACATTTTAGTCAGTAACTCACTTTTAGAATAACATGTAAATAAGCAATATTTCAGAATATTTAAATCTTCCAAAAACACACGTATCATAGTTAAAAATAGTCTCAAATAACGTTTCATATTATACACATACAATATACAAATGTGGTATTTTAGATAGTATATTAATTTACAAAGACATAATAAATATCTTTTTAAAATGCTTTCTAAAACTAAAAACAAAAAAGGAATAGAATAGAACAGAAATTATATTGTATTTATTTTTATTTAAGCATTATATATATTTAAATATTCAATAAAAAAACATGTGGGTTTATATTTGTTTGATCATCTCACTTAAACACATGAAACGATTCTAGAGTTTGACTTGAATGGATGTAAACAATTAACTTTAAGTAATCATTTATATAGATAAACGCTTTTTCCAGCCTTTACAAATATTTATTTCTTATGCATAATGCAAAAATAATAATATTGTATAAAAAAAGTGTTCTTATTAATGTTTTTCAATTTGCATAAAATTTTTATTTTATTTTAATAGACATATTCAATCCTCATTATATCTTACAATCCTGTTAAATATATTATAAATAATTTTGTTGTATATCTTCAAACTGTCTTATTGGATTTTTTATACAATTTCTGTTGTGCTGTGTTTTTTCCCATATTTTCTGTTTTTACTAAAAATGTACATAAATATATTTAGAAAATAAATAGACTCAGATTAGGGTATATTGGAATTAGTAATATGAGCTGATGTGAAGATTATTCATCAAACTTGATTAAGAAAAAGTTAGGCGTATAGATTCTTGGGATATATATGTATATACATATATTTAGAAGCTACATTTACATCACAACTAATCCATATGTAAGCTGTTTTGTCATAAAACACTTTATATCCGTGTAAAGTGCATCTTATCTTAACATATTCTTTGAAACATAAAATTATAGATTTTGTATTATAGATAAATAATATGATTCAAGTATTTTTAAAATTTAATATTGATTTTATTATATAGAGCAACAGCCTATTTATCCATCATGTTAAATGACTCAAAACCAATTATAGGTAATAAATTGTTTGTTAATCTTGTAATACGTGTTTTCTTTAGATATTTCTTTTAATGCTATTTTCTACCTCATCCTTAATAAATAATCGTATTTAACATATTTGTATTTATTTATATTAGCGAAAGTATGCTTGTATGTGAGTCTAGAGATTTTGATCCAGCACAATTTTCATATTAAACTTTGTTTCGTCTAAATCGAATTGTATGTTACACATAGTTTCATTTACGGCGTTAGAAGTTTCATATTTCTAATTCTCCATCAAATTTTAGATGAACACAATTCAATATGTATGACGCAACATTTAAGCAGATTGGGATAGGCTGATTATCAAAGTATTCGTCAAATGAGCAAGAAGTATAGATATTAGTCAGGGTTAACCTAGATCGGAAAACTAACCAATTTACGTAGTAAATGCTTAGGATTTCAACTCGGG
>JAYRBW010138924.1:0-15278 GCA_036023295.1 Invenusta paracnida
ATACAATTTAATGATTTAATCTATAAAATTATTATAAACCGCTATACTACTATAAAGTAGTATAGCGGGGTTTTTTTTGGAAAAATATTTTGTGCCGCCATCGTTCCTTGCGGAACTGTGCCGCTCGTGGTACTCCTACTATGTGTCGCGGCCGGTCCGCCAACTTTGTTTTCACCGGGTTAGGAATACTCACAATAAAGCAATAACTCAATCGTAGATCTTTGTAATATCAATATTTATTTGTAACTATATACAGTTACAAAATATCATGTAATAGATATTTATAATTTTGCAGTCATTACTATAGTCTATAAGATTACACTTGGATAAAAAATATTATATATACGATGATGATATCCCCATAATATATAATATAAATACTATTACGAACTTTCTTCAGATTCAAAAATTTTTCGATTACACTAGTTATACATTTCAGGAAATATGTAATTTTCTTATGTGAGATTACCAATTACTGCATGTTATTTACTAATAGGTATATCTTCTTTAAATTATGCAGGACATACATAATACATATAACTAAATATGCTTTACCCAAAGAATTGTTATCAATACAATATTACAATAGATGGGAATAGAAAATAATTAAATTTCTGGAATATTTCTAGAAGTGTAAATTTTCATTTACATTATAATTAAATAGTATACATTTATTCAAATTGTGAGACAATATAAAATCAAACCCCCATTTCCGGAAGATTCTAATTTTTACTAAATTTTTATCGTAAATATTGTAGAGAAAACATGTGTAAATGAAGTGAACTTACTAGAATATAATATTTACAATATATGTAGTTTCGAGTATATATGCGATACATAATTATTTTTCTACACAATGATACGTACAATTCACATGTTATAATCAAACTCTAGAAGGCATTGTTTCTATAAAGTCTTCTTTAAAGTTCTCGGAAAGTTCCACAGAAGTTGCTTTGTCAATATGGTCTGCTCTTTGGGCAAAAACATCCAGCCAGTCACGTAAGCTTGTTTTAAGTTCTGATAAAGTAGAAATTTTATATGATTAAATACTTTAATCAATGTTAATAAATCCTATTTTCAAAAGGCATCACAAATATACTTTTTACAATAAGTATAATAAACATTGCGACTGTATTTTTGTGTTACATTCAAGTAAGTATAAGAAAACAATACCAAAAACAACACTAGTTCGTTTGTTTACATTATATATTATATTATGAATGTTAAGAAAAAAGCAAGTTTCTTTTCTTACCTGGAATATTTTCTTTTGTTTTAGCGGATGTGGTTATAATTTCTTCAAAGTTGACAAGCTGTTGTGGCATGTCCAAATCGTCAGAAACAATAGAATCTTTGGGAAGACCACTGGCTTTCAAATCCATAAACTGTTGCTTTACTTGTTCCGCTGCCTCGGTACCACCATGCAAATCAATCTAGAATAGTAAGAAAACAAAGTAAATAACAATGGAAAAAATGTAAATACTACTCTAATACCAGTGTTTATCATAAAATGAAGTTAAAACCCACAGTGATAATAATAATATATATATATTGCGAGGCGTTTCGGTTAGTCTCTATTAATCAAATTATCATTTACTTTAAAACAATACAAGATTCTTTAGTCTATGTTGATGAAAATAAGTTCTTGATTTTTCTGAATTAATAAAATGAAGGATTCTTGACAAATATTTTGAATATGAATTTTGATAGACAGCAATCTAATTGAGTAATGTCATATATAAATTGTAACTTTCACAAATATTATTATTTATAAGTCAATATATTTAACTTAATCAATGAAAGATATTCATTGAACGTATGTTATACTTAACATGCATTTAGTCATTAAAATATATTGAATATGATAAATATTTTAATGATTATTATTATTATGATCAGCGTAGACTCAACTTTTTTTACAGTGACAATAATTACATCAACAGTAAAGCCTAGTATAAAACGATGCAGAAGACCGCATATATACAAGGCCTCTGACACCCACCTTATTGAGAACACACAAGGCCGGTTTACTGAGAAGAGAGGAATCAAAGAGCTCCAACTCACGATTGAGCAATAGGATGGTTTCAAGGGGAGAACGAAAAGGACTGTGGAGATTGAGCCGGAATCCCATCACGTCAATAACAAAGAGGAGACACTGGGTGCGCTCAACGTGTTTGAGAAAGTTGTGTCCCAGGCCGACATTCACGTGTGCGCCCTCTATCAATCCTGGAGAAATACAAACAAGAGTGAGGGGGAAGGGCTTGTTTGTAATTTAACTCTATATTTTGTATAAATTAAGTATGGCAGCTTGTGCAGAGAAAATATTGATCAGGACAATCAGAAATATATAGCGGTTTGTTTCACTGAATTATAACTAATGTAAAATATAATCATTGCACCCAAGATTTCAAACTAACATTATTTTTAAACATCTTTCTTATTATTCATTTTCTAATGTTTTGAAGACATTAATTTTTGCTATTTTGTTATTTGTGAGACGGCGGTACAGTCTTTTATAATTAACCGTGTATCCAGTTATTAGGTATTTAAACTGCGATAACTTGGTCTCTAGGCAGTACGCAAATTTCAATTTGAAATACAAATTTGTTCTGTATTAAAGGTATGCTGCTAATTTGTTTCAAATCGTTACGAGCTTTACGGTGAAATAACTTACCAAGGTCAAAACAGCGGTCCAGCTAATATACCTGCGTTAAATATGGGGAGCAGTACCCCAAAATTTGATTAAATACCAATTTCGGGGATTTGATCCTATCTGATAGAGCATAACATTCTGAGTAATTTGTGAATATTTTTTATCTAAAATGTATAAGCGTATATATTTTCATTTTGAAAATATACTTTGACAAAATACAAATAAAGTATGCAGTTTGCCTTGGGCTAGTTTTTTTCACAAAGACAAATAACCACAATCTATACCCAAAGAGTGATGGATACATCCTGGTGTTCTGAAAACAATCCTAATAAGACTTTCAATCCTGATACCCTTTTTCCAGAAGCTATATCTGATGCTATATATATATTTCAGAACTTAGCCAATGCAGAATTATGGAGTGTTTATACTGCAAGACATAACACGCGAATAAATATTAATCAAGTCCTGTGGGTCAGGTGTCCTAAAAACATTTTTGTTGGGTCACAGGTTCTGCAAGTAAGTGCATACGATGCTGTATTAGGCTATAATGAAGTTGAAATCAGCAAATTAAAAGTTTTCAGTAGGTTACGTATACAACCAGGGACGAATATGGCTGATCGATGTAAATTAGTAAAGCTGAAATCAAGTGTGGGAAAGTAGTAAAGTAGAGAAAATATTTTCAAACAAAGGATGACGATTATGCTGTTGAAAAGTTTTAAATAAACTATGCTTTATACATACTATATCATGAATACATTTTTTATTCTAGATGCATTTTATAGTTATAGTAATGAAAGTAAGTATCTCTTTTACATCCCAAGTAAAATCCAATTTGTATTATATAAATTGGATTGTCAGATATGGGCATATATTATTATACAGTATAATAATATATGCCCATATCTGACAGTCTTGTATATATTTTTGACCATTTCTATCATTTTTGTAAATATATAATAAATATGGCCATAAAAAATGATTTTTATATTAAAAATCCAAGTAGATAATAGAAAATATTGATTTAAAATGATTAATGGCAGTTTATCTCAAAATGTGTATTTTACACACGTATGTGCCCTTTTTAAACTGTTATAGATAGAAGCATGAAAGTCTTACCAAGTTAAATAGTAGTGGTTGTGAAGAGTTTGAACTACAATTTTCATATTTGCTTTTAGACTTTATCTTTTATGCAGCAGTACACTTACAATATAATGCTTCAGTATAAAAGGTATTTTATCAAATATCGTAAAAAATCATAAAAAAATAACAACCCTAGTTCAACAGACACATAAAAAGGTTATTACAAATCACTGAAGATTTTAAGCTAATATCTTGAACAGTTATTAAAAAAAATGTACAAAAAGTTTAGGCCTTTTAAGCTGGCGGAGGTAGAAAGATACTGCTCCCCTTAATATACAATCAACAATTTATAATTTCTCAGTTATAATTATATTAATTTTTCTATATGATTTGTTATGCAAGTGCTCAATATTTTATTTTATTTCCACTCTAATATATAACAAATAAAACACTATATTTTCTGTAATTCCGTCAATAAAAAACTACATACAATAGTTTATTAGTAAAATAGTAAAATACAACAAATTCTTGAAATAAAGCAATGATTTCGTTAATAAACACAACAAATACAACATTTACTCGTAATCAGTATATTATTAAACTATACAAAAAGAGTTCGTAACTTGTGAGAGTATGTTACTGAGAATTACTTAACACCTAACATTCTTGAGGGTTTTAAATCCCAATTTTACAGTACTCTAAATACAATAATACAAATAATATGGCAGTAAAATTATTGTGATATTCATCATGTTTTATATCGTATACTAAAAAACAAGATATTAATTTTTTGCTGTATAGCATCACCTTACTATAAAAACGCGAATGTGTAGCTTAATAAGAATGGTACCAACTTTAAATAATGCTTTGAAATTGTATACCATTTACTGAATATATAAGACAATATTATAAAAAAACTTAATTCGCGTTTAAAAAGCATATAATAATAATAATAATAATAAATAGTAAGACTGAATATATATGTCTAATTTACAAATATATCTATAATCTTATTACAGTACTTGTCTTACACTTTTAAAAACATAACAATGAATGCTATCTGTAAATGAATTATCAAAATAAATACCTAAAATTCAATAACTCAATAATAAATGAGATTAGAAACTTTCTGAGTCTCCATTTTCTATGAATTTAATTAGTAGGTTAATCAAATCTTACACTGTAAAGCATAAGTGATCTTTTGTTTTTATACCCGATTCCCGAGTGACTTTTTGACTCTATTGAAGCACCCAATAGTGTACCTGGTAGATCAGCGATACTAATCTGGCGATGGTCCTCATAGTTCAGAGTAGCCAGTTGAGGTTCGATTGTAGTGAATGGGTAGGCAGCGATGCGCGTCTGGGCACGCGACAAACCAGTCATCAGACTCGACTTACCAGCGTTTGGGAACCCAACCAGGCCGATATCCGCGATCAACTAATTGCAGGAAAAATAGAGAAATAGCTATTCCCTCAATATTCAAACAATATGGACTTAAAAAATTAAAAAGGCATGAAATAAATATTTATATCCGAATATAACTCGTTACTATTTTTTCTTTTGATTTGCTTCATACTATGTTATAATGCTTTACTTATAAATATTAAAAGATAACACAAAATTTTGCAAAAAAAAATGTATACAATAAATTCCATTTTGAATAATATTTTGAATATATTACTAAGCAAATAAAAAACCGGTTCAACATAGATAGCAACACACACACTAAAATTTTAAAAATAGTAACCAGATATTTTAAAGTTATATTTGTGATATTGAAATAGAGAATAAATCATATATTTCATTATCATCTTAGAAATCTATAATAAAATGTAAATATCACAAATAATATATTTAAATTTTATAATAAACTACATGGACAATATAAAATATCTAATTAAAATTTAATAAAGGCATTATTACAGAAATTAAAACAGCTAAGTTTATTCTTGAAATGGTTTGTGATTGGTGAAAAAGAATCATAATTATCTATATTTAAATCGAAAGTGGTGTTTTAAAATTCAAAATAGATGTAATACACAAGTATTTGTGTTATGTAGTCATTAATTTATAGTGTTTTCTAATAAAAATGATAATACCTCTTATTAGTTCAAACAACTGGATTATTGAGTCTTTTATTTGTATAACCTACATTCCAATATTTATATCCCTATAAAAAATTGTTACAAATTACAAATATGTAAAATATATACAAATAGAGAATGCTAAAGATGAAATTTAAGGAAATAATTAAAACTAAAATATTAGACAAAATACTGAAGTTAAAATAAAAGATAGGAGCATACAATAGGAGGCTTACAATTTTAACACAAATTAAAATATCACGATAATATCACAATTTCTAAATATTACTGATTTACTTTTAAATATCTATTGATTTATAGTTTATGTTACTCGAATAATTTGTGTAAAATCTATAAAACTATCGATAAGAAAAATCTAAATACCTTAAGATCGACACGAGTCATCAATTTCTGTCCAAATTGTGAACTAAACCCATTTTTCGGCCCACCGCCCATCCCCCCCTTGGCAATGAGAACTCGATGGCCATGCTTATCGAAATCCCCGAGAAGCTTTCCGTTATCCAGCGAGACTGTTACACCAAGAGGGACTGAGACAGTAAGATCAGCCCCGTGCGTACCAATTAGGTACTTCCGAGATGACTCCTGCCCATGGGCAGCCTGCATGAAAGATGTAATAACATTGGAATCATTTTATGATAAAAGTATGTTTTAATTTTGTTTACTTTTTAAAATTAGGAGTACATATGTGCTCTATATAATCCATCGATATAACACAATGAATAATATAATTGCTTCATTGGAACTGTACAAAAATATATTTTAAACACTAAAATGTCAAGCTCAATAATCCAATATACTGAAATAAGTCAATAATATGCAAACGATTGGCAAGTATCATGTATTATTTAAGATTACACATGGATTTTATAAATTTCAGACTATACTCAAAAACTATATCTCCCTTTAGAATAGAATGTCTTTCAGATATATGGTAAAATAAAATAGTAAATTTACAAGTTTTTGAATATTGACATGTTTATTGGCACTTCAAGAGATATTCTAAAATCGTAGCTATACTTAAAAAAGTCAAATATATCCGTTAATTAATTTGACAATCTATTTCAGGTAGTTTGTTTATTTAATTTTGATTTATTTTAGAATCGAAAATATATTTCACATAATTCTTAAAATAAAAATTCTTGTTTAGTATTTTACTATATTTATTAGTAGTTTCACAACACAGTTTAATGAGTTATAATACATTATTATCTCCTGTTCATAATTTTTAAAAGTGCGCCAACAAATTAATAAATCTTAAACAGTTCATATAATAGTTATTATAAGTTCGTATAACAGTTCATACACCAACATCTAATTCATAAACGATTTGCATTATAGATTTTGAAATAAGATTTAAATACCATAATTTACGACAATGGGTTGAAAAATAGATAACTATTAAGTCTAACACCACATTTTTCGACAATATAGAAAATAAATTTTTAATATTTTATTAAGTAAAATATTAAAGAGATCTATCTATCAATATACATATTATATATATACATATGTATGTATAATTTAGAAACTAACTGAGATTATGTGTATTATGATTTTTTGTATAATGATATTTGGCCTGCATAGTTTGTATGTATTTGTGTTTGGATTGGATAATAATACCTATTTAGTATTCTCTCTGTATATTCGTTGTCCAAGTTCTTCAACTTGATTGTTTGTTAAACAAAAAAGTGGTTAAATATAATTACTATTCTCCCTTATTTGAAAGTAAAAAAAAAGTATTATTTAAACTGAAACAAGTAACTGTGATCAATGTATTAGTTGAAAGTAACTTGTGAAATTAAAGCTTACAAGATGAATTTTAAATATATTAACAAAAGGAAACTACTCACCTTGATTCTCTTCTTTGGATACTCTGTGAGAAGTTTATTTAGAGTCTGTTTCTTATCAGCCTCGAAATAAATACTACCGCCATCACCCCCTTTCCCTCGCAGTACTGGATTTCCAGCAGCTCCAAGTCCAGCCTGAACCAACAGACGCATACGATCTAAGAAGTTTTTAGTTCCTCTCTTCATTCCACTAGATGAATTTGTTCTTGAAAAGGTTTGTGATTGCTGAAAAAGAATCACAATTATCTATATTTAAATAGAAAGTGGTGTTTTAAAATTTAAAACAGATGTATATCGGTTTACATACATTTATATATATATAGAGAGATTTGAGATAGACTATATCTATTATACAAATATTTGTGTTATATAGTCATTTATTTATAAAGTGCTTTCTAATAAAAATGATATATCTATACCTCTTATTAGTTCAATTAATACACTAGATATTTTAGTCTTTTAAATGTATATCACTTGCATAAAAATGAATAGATATAAATTGTGTGAGTATTTGAAAATGAATCAGTTTAAGGCAGATTATTCAATAATGTCAAACATGACTGCTTAACAGTAGACTAGATCATGTTTTGGGGAAGGTGTAAGATTGCACTATTGAGATGGACACAGTCAACACAGTCAATAATCCTGTATTTCGACTTAAGCAAGCAGTGTGATTCACCAACAATGTGTAGGGAAGGTAAAGGGAAATAAGCACAGCATATAATCTGTCTTCAGTTCTTGTTTTGTTTCACCTCATTGCATAAATAAGGTGACACACAAACAGAATTTGATACCACACACACCTTAATAGTTTAGCAATTAACCAATTGAAACTAAAACACGCTTGATCAGTATTCTGAAGTAAACAGATATAGAATACAGAGTTTATATATTCACTTAAAAATTATACTTGGAAATGTATTTGACATATGACCACAAGAAGCTGGGAAAACAAACAGGCAAATTACAGCACGTTTTGTCATTAGACAAGTGACCGTATCAGAAGTAACATTTATAAAACGAGCAAAATCTGGAAAAAATAACAAATCACATCAGTTTGGCTCAGTAGATGACTAAAAAGAATACCAAGGCTGACCACCGCTTGTCAGGACTGCCTCCTGTAAATGTCAGCATGCAGCCCAAAGAAGAGCAGCAGGGCCATTACACAACAAATGGCAGGACACTGGTATTGAACTTCAACCCTGTCGTGTGTATCATAAGAGGTCGCTTTTTGTACATATGTGGCACCCAAAAAGTCTCTCCTGGCTGCCAGAAATTGTGCTGCAAGACTACAATGGTCGAGAAACCATGTTAATAAAGCAAATTGGATGAGTGGGCGATCCATGGTAAGTAGCAGTTCATGAAAGTGGCTACACAGATTTTCCTCTAGACGCCTCACAACTTCTTAACAATCTCCTGGAGTCAATACTTTGTAACTGTCACCATGTCATCAAACATCATAGAAGGTCTTCTGGCTACTGAAATTCTCTCTCCTCTTTTTTTATCATTGAGAATCAACATACTTTGTTTACTGTGTGCAATCTTACTCATTCCTAAAAACTGTATCTAGTCTGATGTTAAGAACTCACATGATTAACACTATTGAATTATAATCTGCCTTAAACTGATGCATGCTGTTGTTAAACACTCACATTATAACTGCAAAAGAGTTATGTAACATATCTATTCAGTTTTATGCAAATAAAAATTTACATTATTAAAAGTCTGCCCTAAAATATGCTATTTATGGTTCATATACACTAGCCTTGTATAATGATCAATAAAACGAATAAAAACAAATAAATAATTACTAACATAAAACATTTATTTTACTTATGAAAAAATAACCATAGTTAATTTCGTTTATTTTTGAAATTGAATGTGATTAGACAGTACCTATAAATATTAAAAACATTAATAGAAATTTACATATTAACGTGTGACTATATAATTTATACATGCATAATGTATGGCTCATATACAAATTATACACAAAAAAATGGGATATTAAACTTTTATTTACAGGGTTAGTATGCTTTTTCATAAAAAATTAAGTCAATTCAAAGACATATTTGAAATCTTCAATACACAAATATTTAATTTTAAAGTATAAGTTTTATCTTTGGACATAAACATATAAACATATACATTTTGAATTTATTTTTACATATTAATTTAACTAATATATTTAATAGAAGAGACCAAGACTTTTCAATGAAATACTGTTATTCCATATTAGGAAAGAAAATGAAAATAATAAGAGGGTTAAATATAATTTGTATGATGTTTTCTAGATAAAAATGATGTTATATATGATAATTTTGTAGGAATGATAAATGTCATTATCATTAGATAGGACAAAATAGATTACTATAAGATTAGGTTGGATTATATACTTTGATATAAAATAAAAATGGAAAATAAAAGTAGTTGTGCCCATTCAGTAGATGCAGTACAGTGATTTAATTTTCCAAGATAATTATTTGACTTGTCCAAACCAAAGACACTGGCAATAGTAAAACAGAGTAAAATAATGCAACACATTAGTTAATCATAATTTCATAATGTAGCAATTATCTTATCAGAATGCAGTAGGCTGGCCAATGAAAGCTGCAAAAAAGAATCAATTCTCCAATTGCAAAATGTTCTACTTAAAACTTAAACTAATGTAAAAGCTTCAATGTTAATTTTTTGTTTAACAAATCTAGTGAAATCTATCTATATATATATATATATTTAAATATCTTTTTATGCAGAAAGATAATAATAATAATAAGGCTTTATTTCCAATGCTTACACAGAAGTGCAGTGCAGTGTAGGAACAATCAGTTATATACAGTTAATATACAGTATATATTGAAAACAGTATATTTTATAGCGACAGAATACTGTAGAATACCTATTTGATATCAATTCACAGCAATTAATAAATATCAAACATATAATTAAATCAGTTCATACAATACTACATGTATTATGTTAATTAGAATATATCATTATATTATTATAGTACCATCTAACAGTCATTAGTTAATGAATTTGGTAAATGGCACAATAATATGATGATGCTATAATGATATATGATATTATTAATAACATGTACCACATGTAGTACATTATAAATAAAGCAATGCTAAGATAGAATTAAATAATAATTACAAAATAAATCAAATATTTATAATTAGAATTTTTAAGAAACTAAAAATTTAATTCTATTAATTCTTTATCCATGGAGGGAGCATTACATTTTTTTCTTTAAGTTATAACTAAATTTAAAAAAGTAGTCATGTTATAAACACTTCAGTCATGATTTAATTTTGCTTAATTATAGTGAAAGCTGAAAATGGTTCCTAAAAAGCAACCCCTCAATGAAGGGTTATTTAAATTAATTATCAATACATAAAGGCCTTTTAATATACTATAGTAGAATAAATGTTAAATATATAATAACATCTAGTTGAATTCATTGTATAATCAGTAAGTAGAATGCTTACCATTCAAACATAAAATTCTTATGCAATAATTAATCTGTATGTATAAGTGTTTACCGTACCATCTTAGAAGTCTAAATATTATATTTATAATTTGTGGACTATTTTATAATAAGCACTTATTTAACCATTTAAGTAACTTCTACTAGTAGTGTAGTTGGTGTATTGGACATTTATAGTCTAAACTAGTTGACTTAATTAACAATATAATAAATAATAATGAACAGTATAATACTCAGATAATGTATTCTTGGCCAATCATTAATAAATTTATGTGTTATACTGTTGTCTTTGATAATGATATTAGTCTTCTCTTGGTAAGATTTTATATGTACATACATTTCATGCAAATAAGTATTCTATACTTATATTTTCTGCAAATCTCTTAAACATGACTGATAAAATATTTGTTTGCAACTGACTAAATTTCAAGACAATTTAAGTTTAAGGTTCCATAAACCAGGACAATTCAAAGTATGTATAAATCCTGTATTATAATAATTAATGTTAGAACTAGTATTACTGGAATAAAAGTGTGAGCATAACTGTTAAATTGTCCAATTGAATAAATAAAACTATTTAAAATTGTATATTTCATATACAGGGTGTACAAAAAGAACCAAACCCAGCTTTAGTGAAGAAATAATAAAATATTAATAAACAGTTATGACATCTATGCATTCAATAAAGGAATACTGAGTTTAGCTCATAGAACTGTATTTAATGAACTATATAGTTCAATGGTTTGGCTGATTTAGTTAGGTTCAGTTATTTTTGGGACACCCTGTATATAGTAATTGTCTTCAATATCTTAAAAGTACATATTTTTTATAACTACCAGGTCAATGTATATTAAAATATACATGGATTTTAAGTTATTTGTCAATAACATTCAATATATATGTCATGACATAGTCATAAGTTCTAGTCAATAATAATGATATATCCTAATTAATATTAGTTGATTTAATACATATATGAATCTAGCATTAAATGTAGCATTAAAGAAAGAAATATAAGTTATAAAATTAAAATAAAAGAATGTTCTATAATGTATAGAATGAAACTGATTTTGAGATATTTCAACAGACCACATGTCTGCCATTTCTCAAGGAAACAAAAAGAAACTGATAACAGTACAAATGGTGAGACAGCCAGGCAAAGCAATGCAGATTGCATAAGCAATAATTAACTGATAACTAATAATTAAGCAAAATGAATATAACTGAAAAAGAAAAGCAAACACAAACCATCCGCACACTCAAGCAGTTAGTAAAAATAGCCATATGAGGCAGGGCAAAAGCAATGTTTACAAGCTGAGCATGCATATTTAAGATAATAAGCTCTGTGCTGTTTAAGTCTGGTAGTCAACAATTCTGGGTATGTCCAAATTAGACATCCTTGCAGGATATGCATGGTATAGTCTAAAAAATGCCTGTGCTGCTGACAAGCAGAGGATGAGTCTTCAGCTTTGGGAGCATTTGGCCAATTTTTAAAGCAACTTTAATACTATTATATTAGTGTGCACTTTAACAGTACCAATATACTTTTGATATAGGATAAGATTATAAAACTCTTGTCCAGCAGAGTGCAATAGCCACATCTAGCAGAGAACTTCTTGATGATGTAAGATATTCATTGGATTTCAAAATGTTGTAAAGGTTTTACTATTTTTTTACTTTAGCACTTTTACTAGTACCTAAAACTAAGATAGTAAAAAAATAAATAACATTAAATATAATATATTTAATATAATACTCTGAATCACTGTTGGATATAGTAACATAAGATGGCTGACACCAACAACTAAGGAATTCCCTCTTTCAATAGGTAGCTCATGATTGGCTGTTAGACATGACAATCCTTTGTTAATAAATCCAGCAATTTTTATATTTGTTACTAGATTGCTAGGGGTTTTATTTTATAAGAGTACTAAACAAACATATAGTATACAAATGCTGGATTTATCAAATAATATTATAAATGCTATATTCATTAATGAATCTAGCAATTTCTGGATTTATAATGATATTTTGATTTACATATTAATGGCTATATTTGGAATATATAGGTACTAGGTATATATGTATGTGGTTTATATAGGGTGAGGTGGGGTAATTCAGAATAAAACATATAAAAAACACGGTTTTTAAATGTTAATATGGTTCCCTAACACAAACTTTGTTCATTTTTATACAGTCAGACAATTCTCTACAACATAGAATAATCTTTAATCTTTATATCTGCGTGATAATAACAGAAAATTAGTTTATATAGTACATTCGTAATTACCCCAGTGTGGGGTAATTATGGAAAAAATAGACAAACCTTTTTTTATGTTTACACTAATTTTAAACACAAACTTCCTTAACAATTATACATTCAAACAATTCTCATACTAGACAAAATAATTTAAAATCGTTATTCTTTATGATAGTAACAGAAATAAAGTTTTTAATATAAATTCATAATTACCCCATTGTGGGGTAATTATGAATTTATATTAGAAATCCATGGGGTAATTATGGAAATATACTTTTCCATAATTACCCCATGGACATTCGTAATTACCCCATTTACCCAGTCAAATTTTTATTGCTGTATTAAAAATACATTTAAATAAGTTAGATAATATGAAAAAACAGAAAGAAATAATTTGAATAAATGTTATAAAAAATTAATAGTAGAGTGATCACACATTGAAAAAGTGTTCAAAATATGTTTCAAAAATCAATTATTTAGAAAATGATTGCATGAAGATGACATAGGTAAATTTTTTTGATGATTAAATGATTCAAAAAAGCTTGGTAGTTAGAAGGTTAAAAAGGATTTCCATAGAGAAAAATGTGAGTTCTACTACATAATAACAACAATCTGAATTAAGAGGTTAGGTAGTATTATTGCTTCTTAAAAATAAAAGGCACATATTCTGATTAGTACCACTCTATTTTTACTTTTTAGCAATACAAAGTCAAAGAACTGCTTAAAAAATGATTACTATGACATATATATATATATATATGACTAATATTGTTAATGTTGAATTAGAATAAATGCATATACTACAATATTAAGAAACAAATCTTATATAACTATTTCAATTACAGTTACATATAATTATTTGTTCTTAAGATAATATTTGTCCATTAAGAATCATAAATTATAGGTTGTGAGTCTCAGCACCTAAAGAAAATTGTCACATGCCAAAAGTCTCATATGCTGGTATTTAGATGAAACCAAAAAAAAAAAAATGAATGTATTAACAAGTAACCCCTATACACTTATAAAAGCTGGCGGCCACAACCACACCATGATTTAATCAAGCATCTCACTATCCTTTGTTTATTTTAAAAAAATCTACTCTTGGCACATAACAATTTTCTTAAATGCCAAGACTCTTGCAATGTAGTGACAACTATTAAGAATTATTTGTTTAAATAATATTGTATAATTAGTATAACAAAGTGTCTATTGGAACATATGTTGCGCACCATAAGAAAATTTGTACCATTCACAAACAAACAGTATGAACCATTGGAGAATTTTATTTTTGATACAGCATAGTTTATTAAAAATAAAAATCAATTATGACAACCACAAAATTAAATTATACATAATTTTTAAAAGTTCAACAATTATTACTCTTTAATAACTTTATCTATTAAAAAATATTATTTACTAAGAATATTAGGAATAATTTACAATTAAAAAAAAATAATTCTCCAATGGTTTGTACTGTTCGCAAATGGTCCAAACCATTGGTGAATTTTTTTTTTGATACAGCATATTTTATAAAAAATTAATTATGACAACCACAAAATTAAATTATACATAATTTGTAAAAATTCAACAATTATAATTTTTTAATAACTTTATCTATCAAAAATATTATTTACTAAGTGGAATATTAGGAATAATTTACAATTAAAAAAAATTCTCCAATGGTTCATACCATTTGCAAACAGTACGAACAGTTGGAGGATACAATATGCTGTATCCAATGGTACAAACTGTTCGCCAATGGTTTGGGCAATCCCGTATTTTAGCGTCCCAAATTAATTTTTTTTCCAAATTTAATAAAAAACGTATAAAAACAAAAAATATA
>JAYRBW010138935.1:0-15277 GCA_036023295.1 Invenusta paracnida
TTATTTATCATATACAATTTACGCATGTTAAAATTGTATTAATATATATAATGTTTCATAAAATTAATTTAATAAAAATATTTAATACTACTTTTTTCCCACCCATTTACATAAAATTTACTAAAATAAAACAATTTTTTATTCACGAAATTTTACAACGCAGTGTATATGAAATCGATAAGAGTGAACACTCTTTGTATAATTACTCTATGTGTATAAGTATCTTAAATGTAACTTATAATATACATTGATACATCGAATAGTTGTAATTACAAACATAAATAACATTGTGTCTATGTAATTCTTTTATTGTGATTGCATTATTAAATAAATGTAGTTATATTTGAATTACGAACAATTTGAATTGACATAACTTTAAGTTTGTGTTTTTTTGCCAAAATATTTGAATCATAAAACAATATATATACATATGCATAGATAATTACTATGCAATAACTGCTTTCATTGTATGTATTCATTCAAGCAGGTGTTATAAACTAGGGAGAGGGCTTCAATGTTTTCCTATTTTTTGTACATTTTAACCTGTAGTTCGGCATAAACAATATCGTTTTGGATGTAAACATGTTTTTCAAGATGTTTATTCGCATTTTTTGCAAATAAAGTAAATACAGTTGAAGTTATCAAGAAACACCTGACATTCAAAATACAAGGTTTTCTCTTTAATTGTAAAGTAGTGAATGTAACTTAAATGTTGCAAATGTTTTAGAGAAAAGTCACAGCAAATTGCTGTATTTGCCTTTATAAAAAGGACATAACAGGGACTGGAGGAAGGCCTTAACGGCTTTTACAACGACCTGTACATTTTAAGTAGACTCACGATACCAATAGTAGAAGAAACTTTTATGTTATCTGTAAAACACTTAATTTGAGTATTATCAAAATCGAAATTTGTCTCGTAAACCTGAGTTAGAAAATTAGTTAAATGTAATCGTGACTTACTATCACCAAATACTTCGACCTCGCAGAGAGTAAGATGCGTTTTTGATTTACTGTTGAGCTTAACTCTAAGAAACCGCCCAAATGAATCACAGTTTAGAACAAAGATCTGGCTATTTATCCCCCATCCACTATAATTGATGCAAACGTGAGTCGGGGGGTCGCGTTTTCCTGTCTGTAGTGAAATTTAGAAAATGAAACATTTAAAATAATATATTCGTCTAATGTACCGTACACTTCAAATACTAAAACTATGTTGCTAGAATTGATTAAATTATTGCAAGTATTCAATATATCGGTACATGCTAAGTAATATATATTTAAGAAATGTACTTACAAATGATATTATTTGATATCTTACATATTAAGACATTTAAATTCAATAGTAAACATTCCTTTAAAAGGTTTAATTAGTAATGCAATGCGTCTCACATCAAAATACCAAAAGTTGTAATTTTGAAATAGTATTGTTTTAATTGTATATTTATTATTAGTTATATTTTTTGTTATATTATATGTATTATTGATAATCAATTCATGCATTCATAGTAAATATTGCAATTATCAATATTTCTGTTTGTTTATAAATAAAACATATATTATAAATGATACAAACATATACATGTAAATATGCACTAAACAATATTGTACACATATGTTATATATTAAGTTTCATTTTAAAATTTTTAGTTTACAGTTTAAACGATCATCTACGCAGAAATATTACAATTATTGAAAGGTCCCTCAATTTGTTGCGCCGTCTTACATAGTTTAGCTGGTCATATTTTATATAATATTACAAGATTTGTTTAGAACAGTCGACATTATTATTTTGAGTACATCTTACTAAGAAAAATATATGTCTAAATTCATAACATTAATCAACCAAAAAAATAATTATATTGAATATAACTCTAATTGAAGTATGTGAATGAGATCATCTATACAGGAATCTTACTATGATGGAAAAGTGGCTCAACATGTCACCAAAGTTAGCTCGGTTGAACAGATTAACCTGTTTGATGATGTATACAGCTCCAAGATCAACCTGCCACCAAGGACGTACTTCAGAGCTCGTAATAGTGCAGGTTTTACCTACAAGAAAATCTGGGTTTGTGTTGCCGTCCACTGCTCTCGAAGCTGGTGCATGCCACTCCGAATTCTCACTGCTTTGTTTAGCCGGTCGGCCGTAAGAAAGTAGTCGCATATTGGAACCTACTCAAAGGATAAAAATATTATAATGTAAACTACATACTAATCCCTTAATAAACAGGCTTTTTTCCAAAATGATACTTTTTTTCCTCGAAAATGTACAGTCTGTACCATAATTACAAAAATGTTTCAGATAACTACCGGAACTGTCCAATATGTACAATAATCGCACAAATTTTATAAGTAAATACCATCATTGTTCATTACTGCATTGTACTGTAATTTACATTTTTCCAGCTCGTATGCCATTTAATACTGCGTAATGTTTTTGACGAAATTATCCAGAAATTGTGTAAGACTTTGTGTACTTCTGAAGTCGATGTTCTTCCTTCCCATTTCAAAATTTCCAACTTTATATTACCTAAATTACACAATATATTTTTTATATAGCTGTCCCGACCAACAGGTAACTATTTTTACGACAATATATGTAAATAGACTATGATATACTGTTTATTTGTTTAACAATATTTTGTCAAAAGCTTGATTTTTATGTTTCATATTTATGCAATACATATTCGGTTAATAATTATTGAAAAACTACATTTTTCATGATCGATGTTTACATATATATTTTTATGTGATACCTACTTCTTATTTATATGGAATATAACTATATTGTTACACTCATTTTAGAAGAAGCAGAATAGTAATAATAATACGTTGTTTAAAAAATATTATTTACTTCATTCGTATTTGCTGCAATTATGCATAGGTATACGTGCGTTGATATTATATGTATATGCACGTACATATTTATCAATTTAAATAAATATAATTAAGCATGTTCAGAAGGTTTTTTTTCGATTTTTTATAAAAAAATAGTATAGTCTTATATAAAAAGTATTTAATTTATAAACAGTTTAATAAAAATAAACGTAATTTACTTACAAACCATTTAATATTGATAATATTTATTTATTTACAAACAGTTTAATAAAATTATTCATCATTGCAGTCTTTTCCCTTTATTCATCCTCGTTGTCTTTCGTGTTACAAAAATAAATACCTTTAGCTGCAATACATATCCGCCAAAGATCCTGTAAAAAATGTATGTCATCGTAAAATGACTTATGTGGCTTCTGATCGATCCATGCATGAATAGCTTCATTCACTTCTTCTGTGTTGGCAAAATGCGTCCTTTCAAGCCTACCTTTAAATGACTGAATAAGTTAAGTTGCTAGGAGCTAAATCTGGCGAATATTGAGGATGAGTTGGTAAACCCGTGAAACCAAGTAAAGCTAACTTTGCCTGTGTTACTTGAGCAGTGTGAGGATGGGCTTTAGCATGGAGGAAATGAATATTGTTAGCATTTTCTGTGCGTCTCCAACGTTTTGTTAACATTGCGTCTTTTTGTTGACAATGCACATCCAGAAAAGTGCAATAAATGTCAGCATTTATTGTATGATTTCTGTCCATAGTCTTGAAGAGAATAACTCCTTTTGCGTTCCAGAAAACAATCGCTGAATGCTTTCAATGAGTAATATTTGAGTGCGTACAAATCATAGGAACATCGTCACCTGCTTCCCTCCAGCTTCTAGTGTGAGTACCTGGACAATTGCCTTCATTATTCCAATAGATCCAGATTTCATCAACTTTTACTGATTGTTTGAGAAAGTTGGTTCTTCTAAGTCTTTCAATATTCTCAGCTAAAATATTAACGTGATTATTCCTGTTGTCAGGGGACAATTTGTAAGAGATCTATTGGAAAGCTAGGTATTTTTTCCCCATTTTGTTCATATGAATCCAAACAGTTGCTAAGCAGTAATTAAGGTAACTTGCAATTTCGCGAACTGTTACATGACGATTTTCAACCAGACACTCTTCCACTCTTTAATCTACACCTTCAATACTTGTTTGGCTTTCCCTTTCTTTTTCCTTAACATCAAACTCACCCTTATTAAATTTTGCAATCCAATTCAGAAAAGTTCTAGTTGTCACAAAGTTTTGACTTAGTGATTCATACACTTCTGTTGCAATGGCTGGGGCAATTTAACCCCGCATCCATCCGTTATAAATTATTTTTCAAAGATTTGTTCTGTTTAATTCCATATTAGGTATTTAATTGTATTAGAAAATTATGGTGCTTGAATATTGTTTTTGTAAGTCTATATCTGTATAGAAAGTTGTCATGGCAGGGGGAGTGTGGTGGTGATAATACAGTTAGATAGCTATGCAGCACTATTTGTCTAAGCGTTATTCAGTATGAGATGCGCGTCCCCTTTAGGCGAATACATGTGGTCACAGGGTATAAAAGGCTTTGTTTTCAGGTTATCTTTCTTGCAACTTTGATACGTGAACGACAATGTTTCAATGGATGTGATTTCTTGCAGGTGTTCCTAATATTTTGAAACGTTTACTAAATATTCACTTATTGGAAATCCATAAAGAAGAAGTAAGTTTTTGCTTATATTTTATAAATCACACACCTTTGATATCAATTTTAAATTATTTTAGCATAAATATGTATAACCAAGTATTGTAATAATGCAGTTTGTATTAATTGACTCTCTTTGTGATTAGTATATTTAATAATTGTTTCTTTCCACGAAATGTATCAAATACACAAATTGTTTGAAGAAATTAGAATGTACATGTATATACATAACTTTACAATCACTGTTATACATAGTTATGCTTCATTGAGGATTTTTGAGTAGGTAAATGCAAGCCTTCACAAAATGCCTTCATTTAAAAAAAAATATTTAATATCAAAATTAGTATAGCTAACAAGACGTTAATGCGCAGCTGTTTAAGTCTTCTGGGTTCTGAGGACTAAACTTTTATTTATTGCAGACAAATATCTAACCTTTCGCATGATTTTATTGTATTCATAAACTGTTTTTGTTATTTGTATAAAAATATGAATATACATCAAGTTTAATTTGACATTTTTTGTACTAAAGGTAAGTCATAATGTATAATTACATGAAATATTTGTAAACAATATGATCATTTTATATTGGAAACTTGTATGAATAGTGTTTATACTACAGGGTGCCCAGTAAAAAAGACAACAATTCAGTATTATGCATAAGCCAATAAAAAGAATGGGTGTATGTATATATGAATATATGTATGTATGTATGTATATATGTATGTATAAGACAGACATTACTTACCCGCAACGTAGTGTATTTGTCTGACAGTAATTTTAAAAATATAGTTAAACATTTATGAGTTGTCCATTATTTAATTCTGTAAGATACCTCAGCTAAGTGATTTTTAGAGTGGTGTCATATTGTTATTTAAAGGTGAACATCCAACATGGGATCTTGGAAAATGTAAACACATTTTACCCGCTTTCTTTGGTAACATTTCTCAGACACAATATAATAAGCTTGTTTCAAGATTCCAAGAGGATCCCTCATCTGCAATTAAGCGTAAAGTGGGTACTGATTCAGCTCAGAAATTCAATTCGCCCACCCTACAAGCTGTTCTTCACTTAGCTGTAACACCGCTGAATTCTTCACATAGAGGTCATTCCAGTCAAAGGCAAATAGCACAGCAGCTACAAATGTCCAAAGGAACCGTGTTCAGTATATTGGCCAAGTCTTACCTAAAATGCTATCGACGAATCAGATCTCATAAGATGACAGAGGCTTATAAGGAAATGCAACTACAGAAAGCAACTGCAATGATCGATAAGTTCGAGCATGGCGATTTATATAAGTCAATATGGTTTTCTGATAAATCAGTGTTCATGCTGCAAGCACCACTGAACAGACAGAATGAACGGATCTACAGGGCCGTCAATGTTAAGACTGACTACAAATAAAGTGACCTGTTGGCAGAGGTCGACAAACAACAACCTTCGATTATGTGTTATGCCGCAGTTTTCTGGTTTGGGAAGACGTCATTGCGTTTCATTGAAGGATATGCAGCTAACCAGGATGGCATTCCTAATTACAAAAAGAAGAAGAAGACGGCTTATCAAGTGGTCTATCGAGAAGAGATGTGTCCACAGAGATGTTCCGAGACATCAATCGTGTTACACCGGATCATTGGACTTGGAAACAGGATGGTGCCAAGGCACATACAGCTCTCGCCACTGTAGCCTGGCTTCAGGAAAACACGCCCAACTTGATTACATCACCACAATGGCCATTAAAAAGTCCAGACTTAAATGTCATGGACTATTGCATCTGGAGTATTCTGTTTTCCGAAGTGCAGTCAAGTCGATCACAAATAAACAATATTGAAATCCTCAAACATATGCTTACAGAAGCCTGGAACAACATCTCGTTGGAGACCATACAGTCTGTAACTTCAGTATGGACCAGACAACTACACCGATGTGTTGCTGCAACGGGCTGTCATTTTGAACATATGCAACATTTGTAACCTTTTTTTAATATTGATGACATTCATAACATGATTTGTAAATAATTTAATGAATTTACTACTAAATTTTGGTCTTTTTTACTAGGCACCCTGTACTTCATACTGACTTTTTTATGGATTTACAATTGCCTCCCTAAAAATATCTTCCTGTTCGCGATTGGTTTGTTGTAATTTTCCAATTTCTATTTGAAAACATCTAACACACTCTTTTAGTGGGGAATCACACTATTTTTCGTGCAATATATTTTCGATTCCATATATTTTCATAGAATATACGAAAGAAGTTGGTGTAACAAAATAAATGCAGTAGCACCCGATTTCCCCGAGCAGGACATTCATAACATATATTTTGGTTACACAAACCTGTTTCGGAAACTATTTATAAAGGTTTCTTAAGAAATGTTAGCCTAAAAACACGTTTCAGGGTTTGTAATAAAAAAACCGACACATGTTTTTGCATAAATCATTTTTTAGAACAACTCTTAAATATGTTTTCGTAGGACAGTTCTGATAAACCCTATCGCCCCACTTAAAAAATGTTTAAACAGAGTAATCCGTGCTTTAAATTATTCAAATTAGAAACATATACAGTCGTAATAAATGTTATGATGTTATGTTTTGTTTCATTTTGTGTGTAATACATGCTTTTTAAAGAAAAATTGGTATCAAATGGAAAACATTAAAATCCAAATAAACGAGATATATGGTACGAAATATTGTATGTGGCATTATTATTATATAATTGTGACGTACTTTCGCCGAATACTTCGACCTCGCAGAGACAAAGATGCGTTTTAATGTCACGTCCGAGCTGAACTCGAAGAAATCTGCCATACACATGGCAAAACATAGTAAATATCTGACTATTTGTCCCAGTTCCGAAATGTTTTGTGCAAATATAAGTTGGTGGATCTGTTTCTCCGGTCTGCAGTGGAATTTTAAAATGTTTTACATATTTATAAATTATAGCTTACAATTTAAAGAAAAGTAGTGCATTTTATATATATTGCTAGAAGTGTCGTAAATATACTAAATGGTCACCTAAATCAGAAAATAATAGGCACAAAAAGTTGTATTTTAAAATGTACTAAACTGTACTTATTGTTTATTATTATGGGAATCAAACGAAATTCACAATTCAAATGAACATTTCAAATAGGTAATTTAATAGCTCAATCTGCAAAACATGATAATACAGAAATGAAGAATTAAGTAAGCATAGCACCCCATCCAAGTGCAAGACTCGGGTTCGATTCCTGGTTGAGACACATATAAGTTTCGCGATAATTTTCTATGTTTTTATCTATTGATACCATGTGTGGCAGAAGAATGATGATACATGGAAGAATTCCTAACACATTTAATATTAACCGATTAGTTACCAGTTCTATAATTTAATTTGTTGTACATATACTACATTATAATATATTTCTTAATCTAAAAACATAATCAATGCTTAAATGTTTAAGTGTCCTTTTTTGGAGAGCTGTAACAAGTAGTACAAGGGTTTTAATAAGCTATTTTGTGGTTTCCTATACAATTGTGTTAATACATTGGATTGCGTGTTGTAAAATATGACAGTATAACAATAAAAAAGGATACAAAACTAAATTTGAAATGTATCTTAATTAGTTTTGATGATTAAGTTATACCACACGTGCAATATACGTATATGTAGTTTTTATGTACAAATATGTAAAATACGTAGATTATATTATTATCATTACAGATTGATACTGGCTGAGGCTTCAAACATAATGGTGGGCTTGATTAATGCTAATGATGATGATGAAATAATGGTTACCAAATCATTCCGTTGTGCCTTTCTGGACGCACAAGTAAAACTAGAAGTAAAATAATTGAAAATGCTCCAATTTATAAATCCAAATTTGTTAAAAATGAACATAGTGGCTAAAGCTCGTACGTCAATGGTAGACATTGCCACAAATACAGTGTTAAGTTCCTGGATAACAGTGTGGTCACGATGATTTCGAACTGTCATTCAACATAACCAAAAGGAAAGGCTAACTATTGGGAAGCTAATGAATAGAAAATACTTGAGGTCTCTACACCCAATATGATGCATCAGTATAATAAATACATGGGTCGTATTTATCAGATAAATCAAAATATTTCCACTTATCGTATTTATATAAAAAAGAGGTGATGGTGGCCTATTTTTTCTTGGATTCTTATGATGTCAGTTTATAATTCCTGGTAACTTAGCCTACTGCAAAATGGAGACTCTAGTGCTGATATATCTTTCTACTCTACCCTACACCTTGCTGCTGCTGTAGCCAAAGGTTTCAGGGCCAGCTTCAAAACCAGCATGGCATATGGAACTCCATCTGATAGGAAAGCTGTGCAAGGAGAAGTTAGGACTGATGGTGCTGGGTATATTCTTCAGTCAATTTCAAAACAGAGGAGATGGGCTCAGTACTATTATGTATAAGTTAATAATGTGAAATGTCTAAAATTTATATAAAAAATAAACAATAAAAAAGTAAGTATCTTTGAATACAACACTTCTTGAAGTAAAGTTAATGAGATCGTCCATATAGGAATCTTACCAAGATCGAAAAATCGCTCAAGCTTTCGCCATAGTAGTTTTTATTGTAGAGATCAACCCTTTTGATGAGGTATACAGCTCCAAGGTCAACCTGCCACCAAGGATGTAATTCAATGCTCGTATATGTGCAGGATCTACCCATCAGAAAGTCCTGGTTTTTGTTTCCGTCCACTGCACTCCTAGCTGGGGCAGAATACTCGTTGTCATCACTGCTTTGTTTAGCTGGTCGGCCTTGCGAAAGTAGTCGAAGATCAAAATCTGCTCAGACGAAGTAAATATTATGATAGCTAATATATGAGCAAGTGAAATATGATAAATATTACCAGTTCAGATAAATATCAAATTAATCAATAACTGTACGTGTTACGGTGGTATATATTTGTTTGTAATTAATGTATAAATTTCGAAATATATACCAAATCATATAATGATATATCAAATTATCTCATAAAGACGTCTATAAAAATGGCTAAATGTATGTTATGTTAAACTAGATTTGAAACCATTTTAATAAACTAAAGTCTAGACTGTTAAAAAATACTCGTTTTTGTCTGTAATACATATTATTTGTTATTACTTAAGTATTTGTGTGATTTAAATTATACAACACAGTATACAATCATTTATTTTCATAACTATGGAGTAGAGCACCGCAAAGCAAGGCAAAGATAAAGAAACTTTGCAGCTGACAGCTTTTTGACTTATAATGTTATATTATATAATTATTCTAACATCATTTATAATCATATGTACGAACATCTTGTTATTTTAAATTGTTCCTAAAGTTGTTTAAAAGAAATATATATGGACCTAATTATTTATGAAATAAATTAATTTAAAATGAACGTGTATAAAGGTGAAATACTGATTGATATATTTCGCAAAGTTACACAAATAATTTATCTTTCAAAGATACATACATATTATATGATCAAACTCAAATAATATATATTTGTAAATGATACCTATCAAATATGTTTCAAAGTTAAATATGATAGGTATCTTTGTAAAAAACATTTCATATTTATTTGAAATTTATTAAATTTAAAAAAATGGGATATAATTCAATATACATATGTATACTTCCACATTATATTTATCAAAGTTAATTATTGATTTCATTGAAAGACGGACACTATATTAAAACTATATTTCTACTTTTCGAAAATAATCAAATTGGATATATGTATGAGATATTTTAAAACAATGTAATACATGTCACATACACACAGTTATACATATTTATGAAATGAATTTAGATTTTAAAGTAAAATGTAAATAATTAATATTTTAAAAAGTTTATAAATTTATTCCAAGTCCTTTCTAATCGTTCAAAGTTCATTTAAATTGGCATTTAAACCAACAACTGACATGATTTGTTTAGGTGTTTTATTTGCTTTCTGTTGTCATGATTTGCTTATTAAATTAATTATCATCATTATTATCATAAACTAATTTTTAATTTAATGACGTTAATAATAATATTGTTTGATTCATAGATTCATTCAGATAGATGCAATTTATAAAAAATATATTTCGTTTATTATATTCTAAATGGATAATTTGTATACAATCACTTGTTTTACTGCCAGTTTGTGTATATTTAATTTTATATTATATGTACACAACATAAATCTAAATCATGTTTCAATTAAAGTAGCCGTGTCATAATATGTATATTTTATTTCAATTTTATATATGTATAACATTTATAGCTATGCGTTGTAAAAAGTAATACACACTTATGCACAATAACATTTTAAAACTTATTTTACGTTATCTCAATTCTACGCTATTAAAAACCTGAACATATTTTATTTGTTTTGATATGATGTTATATGCCAAATAACGCAAAATATAAATTAGCATGCCACATAATGAACCCACAAATCATTATCCTTCAATCTCGTAGTTTGATAAATCTTTGATTACGCTATATAAACTTATACCAACCAATGCATTGCTTTTCTTACCTTATAAATACTGTTATGTGCATACGATGCCATTTATTAAAATGAATCAAAAAGTGAGTAATATCCATTGACAACTTACACGATGAAATTAAATTTAATACGATTAATGGAAATACATTAAGATACATGTATTATGTTCAAAGGATTCTAATGAATATTCGATATTTCTACGAAATTCTACATTTTTAGAAAAAATGCGTTTACAAAATATACTAAACCTTCAGGTATGTTTCTGCTAACCTTGATATGTTTCGTCTACGCTGTCTTCCCTAGTTCCGAATGCAGTTTCGTCGATGTTGCTTTGTTGACATGAGATTGAAACTAACGAGCATGAAAATATGCTGAAAATATAGAATATACGGCGTAAATATAACATTAATAAAGCTCAGTGAAAGCAGCAACAAGACGATACATTTATTTATTTTAAAATATTTTACAAATATAAAACACATTCTATTTAGACTATACCTGCGTAAAATATGCATTACTCAATTGTTCTGTACTCCACATATATTATACGAAATAAATTTAAAAATCGTTTGTTATCAAACCATTAAACTAAGCAGGTAATAACAAAACAAGGAAATATAATAGGTTAAAATATTGTTAATTTTATTATGGCCATGTATATTTATAAATTTGGCTATACATTGCAAAAACATATGTAATATTTTTATATTAGATCAAACGAATGTGGTATTTATATTTTTAAGAAATCATGTTTTTCAAATGATACCTGATTAATAGTTTAACAACGGATTTATAACGAAATAAAATTTACTTCCATTAATACTTATGTATAATACTATAATATGTTCTGATACTATGATATATATGTATGTATATGATGCAATCATGTCACTGTTTATTTAAAATAAAACAATATATATAGACAATCATTAGTAATAGGCCTATTATTGTACAAGATAAACTACATGGCACGCCACTTTAAATGTTTAGCTTATTTTGACGAAAAAGTTTGGTGGTAGTAGATCCAGGATTGCGCATTATATTCTGGAAATACATTTTTACATTTATTCTAAGGTAAAATGAACAATTTCTTAAAATAAATATATTTTATAATCATACTATTACTAGTTCTAGGACCTAATATGTAAATATTTATTAAAAAAACTATATTTTTAAGACGTCATTACGATTGTATATTAACTGAACAATAAATAAAAACTAGTAAATCTCAAAATATAACATATTTATATATTAACATTGTTTAAAAAGTTGGAATTTAAAATAAGTGAATAATAATTAAATTATCATTATTTTTGCAAATTAAATACTACTTTGTTTGGTATACGTACAATTGGGAAAACACACATAATGTAGAATTTTACATACATTTTACTAACTATTAAAGTAGCAACAAATAATAACTTACATAACTTTAAGAGTATACTTAATATCCATCATGACATACGAAGTATTGTATTATATCGAATACGACAACGCTGCCAAAATACATATATCTAATTTTACAATGAAATATAACAATATCGATATTCCAATATTGCTAACAATCAATGTTTAAATTGAATATCTTTCAAATATTGATTTAAAATACTTATTATACAATTATATATATACATATTTTATATGTATAACTTGCAATATGCCATTCTAGACTACCATGCCTGTATCGATATTTATATAGACAGGTTTGGTATCGTTTTCGTTCCATTTTATAAATGTAGAATGTCATACATCCACAATCCGAAAACTGAAAGAGAACCCATGGAAAGAGAAATATTAGAATCAATAGTAAGTACATATTACTACCGTAGTTCTTAATCTACATATTATAGTAATACGTGTGCTTTTCAATAACAAACATTTCCTTTTGGCCTTCCAATTAATACCTAGAACTAATTCGATCACTATATACTGCTAGTTATAACTTATAATATTATTTGTTGAATTTGGTATGCCAAAAAAGGATAATATCTGAAAATAGTACACCCTGTCGTGGTCCCGACGTGGAAGATTTACTTCATACATGGGGGGTAAAACACAATCTATGTTCAGTATACTATAAATAAGGAAATGGATGAATAGAACAATCTCACATTACATTGAAAGCTTTTATGCTCAAAACAAAGCAAAGCTTCCAAAAATCAGCTATGAAATACGCCTTCAAAGAACTCTGCTTGATACACTTACAATACCATAATAATCTACTGACAAAGCTCTCTGTTGTGCAATATGTAACTTCTCGCTTTTCTATTTATAGAACATGTGTTGCCAAGTAATTGTGAAATCCATCAGTCTGACATTGAATGGTTCACGTTTACGCATAACAGATCTGTAGAGTAGTCATACATACTTCGGGTATACGCTGACTAAATCGTCAAGGGTCATAAGCTATTAATTTCAGAAAAGGTAATCAGACAAATAGTATTAAAATAATGCCTCCAATAGATGATAATTAAACTACCATCGACATTTAAAACATCAGCACAATTTCTACCTTCACATTTAATCTATCTTCTACCTTAATCATGTTTTTCTTCGTCTACAAGCCATCTATGACCAAACAGTTTATGTAGTGTTTCACACTTGTGCTTCTGTGACACTACAACCTACCAATAATACCTAGCTGTCTTCCTTAGAAAATATAGTTTCAATTGTGTCTGTCTATCAGTTCGTTAGTTAAGAGTGGATAAAGCTCCATCAGTGTGGATAACATGTGAGGCTGATTGATTTCGGAATAGTCATTTCAAAATCCGCAACTGCAAACAATTTGGTTGAATACTGTAAAATCACGCATGATTATTTATTTAAATAGTTATAGAGTAAACTTATAGGTATAAAAAGCACTTGTGTGTTTCAATAAATGGTCATCTTAAACAAGTAATACATATAACATTATTAAACTTATATTAACAATAGCACATTAAATTGGGGTACAACGCTAAATTAACTGACATTAAATATATGTATATAACGCAAGTGAGCCTATATATCATTTTATTCTAACAACCATTTTGGTATTTACTTGTAACTACTTGTAGACAAATCAGCTGACTCTAATTAGTTATAAACTAAAATAAATATATACATCATTATTTTTACAAAACGCATGTAACTATTATTGCCAGCTATATTAAACCTTCGGGTGTTTTTATTTTGGTGATATAAATAATAACTACTTACAATCTGTTTCTACAAACATATACATATGTATAGTAACATAAGTTGATGAACAATTACATAACACAAATATATTGCTATATGTAATTGTTGAGACAAATAAACTATTTGAAAACGCGTTTTTAATGAATATCAACTGTTTGGAAAAGACATTGAAATTGTAAACAAACTTGATCAAAGATCAAGTATTTTATGTACATAAGTGTTTAATATTTAGAATATGCTAATAATTCATAACAATATTAACATTTATTAATATATTATAATGCCACATGATAATTATCAGCCACAAGAAGTGTAAGAAATAAATGTGTATTTTAATGTGTATCTACCTAGGTTGTGGCTCGAATCATCAAGACTATTGCTCTAATGAATTGGCCGTGGCTATTATTCTAATTATATTAGTTAAAATAATATAAGCAATGTACTATTACGGGAAAAAATAATAATTATTATAATAATAATTTATTGGTCATGACTATTACACATAGACATGGTATAAACAAGGTTTTAGGATATTACACATATCACAATATTAGGTCTCGAAATATTGTTTTGGTTTTATATGTACATACGTTATAGTCAAACATATTGTATTGTCTTCTCATCATTGAAGATGATAATAACATAACATTTAAATAATCATAACAATGCATTAAAATATATAGTCAAAGAGTAAATTACGAAATATTTGGAATGGGTAATAATAATAATACAGGGATAACTGTGTTGAATTGAATATTGCAGGTATTTATGAGCAGAACGGTAAATAAGTTACTTTCTGAATGTCTGCATGTCATTACCTCCCTAACACATTCTTACACATTTGTGTTCTATTATTACATAATCGTATTCATATAGTACTGTATAAGATGTATTATATACATATTGCATATTATACGGTAGATTTGATAAACTGTATAGTTTAAACATGATATGAATACATGTCGGATGGGTTCATAGTAAAAAGTCGTAAAAAGGAAAAAGTCGTATTGAATTTGGTCGTATTTAAAAAGTCGTAAATTTTAAAAAATCGTATTTAAAAAGTCGTAAAGTT
>JAYRBW010138946.1:0-15277 GCA_036023295.1 Invenusta paracnida
TGCGTAGTACGCAATATATAGAAAAATTGGTTTTCTTTATATCGGCCGACGTAATATAGAACAGAATATATTGTTTTTGTAGCTTTTTACTAGATTCAAGAGAAATATCTGACAAATCAAACTAAGAAAACTACACAGCAATATGCTATATATAGTTATTCAAAATGGATAGTTTCCTAGTTCTAAAAGTTCAAAAGTCTGTTGGAAATACTGACGGGGTAATATCATAAATTATTATTTTTTAACTTTTTCTTCCCCTATATAGACTGCTTGTAATACATTACAGACTCTTTTGAGATATATCGCATGATGAATAATTTAGTGAAAGACGAAGAAAAATGATTTCCAAAAAGTGTGCTTCACTTTTGCAAAAATTAAACCCACAAAAATAGTTAAATTTAAATGAAGAAATCTAAATCATATGTAATTTATTGTCACCATAGCCTGTACGAAATTTTATACGTGCATATGGGAAGACACGCACCTCTATATTATGTCGATGTGCATTGCTGTTTTAATTATAGAAACAAATCATTTCTAATTTTGAATGATGCAATTCAATTAAAAGTCAATAGATCATGAAATACACAAAGAAGTCATTATACGACGGATTTAAAGTGATCTGGTAATATAAGCGCTAATTGTAAAATAAGTTTTAATGTGGCATGTGTAGTAATGATGACTATAATTTATTATTACTCCAAAAAGTAATTAACAAACATTTATAGAAATCAAACTATTTGCATACACAAGTAAAATAAATTACTGTTTATAGCAAATTTTTAATATATCGTATTGATCTACTGTAATAAAAATAGATGTGTGTCTTGATAGTAACCTAATAATCAAATATATATATACATATATACTGCTATTTAAATATCGTTAAAAATGTTAAAAAACTCAAAATTCTACAAACAAATGTGATTAAATCGATATCATGTATGTTGAATATATTCGGAGATTTAATAAAATTGTTGAAAATATTTTAAATAATGATGAATAGTATATTAGTTACGGTTAAAATTATCTATACATATTTAATTACATCTATTTGAAGTTTCTTGATTTAAATATGTACCAAGCAGGGATATTTATTTTTATACTTTATAGATTCGTATATCTGGATTAGTTTCCATAGTACAGAGTATATTTTTCTAATTTACTTCTTCGATAAATTTCTTATATAGCTTTGAAGTATTTGCAATTAAAATACTATAGTATATTAAGCACTTCATAAATGTAGTTGACGAAATGGTTGAATTTATACGAATCAATATCTATGAACACTCACCTGGCTTATGTAAGGCGGAGTACCATTCCAAATGGAAGCGAACTGTCCATGTACTGGACTTCCGTTCTTGAAGAGTGGACTCGCACGATGGTCTGTGAATGATGAATGGATCAGAGGGGATAACAGATGAGAATATATATGGGTCAAGCATGTGGTATAAGTGCAGGAATTCTACTGGATCATCATAATAGTCTACGATATAAAAATATACAGAGCCGACTCATATAATGTGATGGCCAATATTCTACATACACAGACTGAAAACTCTCACTAATTAATAGTAGTAGTAGTAGCTAATCTAAAACTAGAATTCGAATTTCATATATATTACATATCTCAATGAAGAATATATATTTTATTTATCATTTAAAAGCTAAGGACATAAACTTTTCAAAATTTTATTAAATAGCAAAACTGTAACTATTAATAAGTATACATTAAATATAAGATGTGTAATCATTTGATTTATATAAAGTAACGCAATTTTTATTGTGTAAATAGTCTTTTTTGGTCTAATTCTACCAGTTCAAATGTTAAATACTAATTCGTCCCATCGTAATTATAATTCTATAATTTTAATCGTTTATAGATAAGTATTTTGTCACATTTGCTTGTGCATTTTGTATAAAGAATTGATAATAATCGCAACATGTGTGTTAAAAGTAAGCTTATAAATTTAATCATATTGAATATATGAAACGTGATGCAACGCCAACAGTGTAGGCATATGTATACTGCCTAAAATATATAAAGTAATTACGTCTACAGAAATCGTAGGTAACATCAAAGAAAATTCAAATTACAAAATAACAGTTGTAAATTACAGATTATGTGGATCACACAGTATTGAAAAAGACTTACACTTCTCATTATTGTCTTATTGTACTTATTCTCTTATTGTATGCAGTTGGATATATTCTATTTTGCTACCGAAAAGCTTTTTGTATAATACCTAATGCTTTAAAATAACATCTGAGAAATAGCAAATATCGTTAAAAAAGTCTGAGGTATAAATGTATCTAATTATATTTTATGAATACTTATGATATATACGTTAAAACTGGTTAAATTTCTACATTTTCTTCCTAAAAAAATATATTAAATCAACGATTTTTTACAGTCGATAATTTACAACGTGACGAATAGAAAATCAATAAGAATGAATATCTATGTATTATTATTACTCTATGATGTGGATCATATTTCACACTGGCATAAATGACGACAAACGGTCGTCGTAGTACGGTTGATCGTACTACATGATTTTAACACCTTTAGTTGTATTACAATTGAAAAATATAAGCAAGTAAGCATATATATATAGGTACGGTTATTTATCGTTTTTTTAGAAAATTCAACATGAAAGGAAGATAATATATAATTGTTATGTATGCACAAGTTTTATTTAATTTAGCGCAATATTCGAACGCGAATAAAGAATAGAATTTGTAAATAGCAAATTTGTAAATTTGAATTTTGTATCAATATTACCTAACATATATATACATATATAGGGACTACTAAAACTACTTTTTTTATTCCAGTTGAAAATAAGTACTTATTGTTACAATCTATTAAATCATGAAATTGTTTATAGCCCTAGATGCTAAATTGTGGAATATTTACAAAAGTTTATTTTGATTCTATGTAAACATAAAACATGAAACCTGAAACTAAATAAATTGCGCTTATACGAAGTACCTTTACCGATTTCTCAATTTTTAAATAGATACTATAAAGGATTCTTACAAATTTATTATTATTATTATTATTATTATTGTAAAATGTATTAGTTTGTTAAGCGAAATGCTTGTATTACTTATTAAAATTTGCGTTGATAGTAGATATTATACTGTAAATGCAATCCAAGCAAATGTCGATCGGTAGAATTAAATAAGTACCTAATCAAATTGAAAAAACACATTCTGTCAATACTTGTTACATATTTAGCGATTAATGCAAGGTTCAAATTTATAACCCCTAAAACATTCCAATGGAACCTAAATAAATGGGAGTATTATACATAACCAGACATTCGGGTCCAGTATGTCAACTACACCACCTCATACTATTACTACAACATGGTAAGAGAGCATAAATTAAAGTGGGTTGGGATGCAGAGGTTACATCTAATGAGTCATCTTCTAGTGTAGTATATTGATAAAGGAGACATCATATAGGTAATAAAACTGTTGTATAAGTAAGTGTACACACACTACCACAGAATTCTAAAACTCCAACCCCAATGGATATCGCACTATATTGACATCCTTAGCTTTTATATAATAATTCCAGAATTCTAGAATTCAGTAGAAATATTTATTATATACACACATAATAGTCCAATATTTTCTAATATGTTGATCTAATGCAGAATATACAATGCAATACGCAATTTTTTAATGAATTTAAGCGACTTTTATTAGATAATTCAAATGAACTACAAGATATTTATTTCGTAGGTTTTTTCTGCATAAAATATCGATTGATACATTAAAAATTAAAAATCTAATATGTGTATGTATATGGATTTGACAGTAAAAGTATCTCATGATATGTATGTATAGCTAGAAAATGACAACTTAAATATGTAGCTAAATATTGTAGAATTAAGAAAAATTAAAAAGAGATATTTAAAATTAAGATTTGAATGTTTAAATTTAGATTCCGGTAGAGAATTTGCTTGTTAACCATTAATATATATATACACAATGGCTACGAAAATATTTGTTGTGATTTGTAGTTAATAGATATCTTCACATAGATATACATCTGTAAAGATAAATGATACAGATCAAAACTAAATAAATTTATGATAAAGAGTCACTCATAAAGAGATAAGACTATAAATTACTCATGTGCTTCCAAAATGAACTCAGAAACGTGTAACATTCTTCGTCATCAATAAACTATCTAATATCAAATATTATTAGAAAAATAACTTATGTAGCTAAAATAAAATACATAATGCGTAAGCGCCTTCTGACCAAGAGATTTAATTTATCTAATTCGGATTGTACAGTCATAATGCATAAAATGACAAAGCGACGAGTTGAAACCTTCAATTCCAGATAAGCAAAATCCAGGATGAGTACAACATCTAAAAATAACCCTTCCTTCCGTCCGAATCAAAAGAAATGACAATATATACAACATCTAGGCATGCAAGACAAAATAGGCATCACACTTTTGGCTACAGATATCGAGTCTGGATACACTTGGATGTATCTGTATGATTCATAAGATATTACGTATGAATCAGCCAGCGATCGATTGCGCCGAATCAGCGCTCATTCAAGTCCCTCGCTGCCTCAGAATTGGAAGAGAATTCTGGCAGAAATAAAACTGCGTCACGTTTCGCCTTAAAGTGTGTTATGGTGTACCTTATAAATGAACGAAACGATAGCCAGAAAAAATGCACTTGTGCAACAATTTGATGAAAGGAAAGCTAAGAAAGTCAAAACTATTTTCACTCCCCATTCATAAAATCAAACTGGGTAGTACAGTGTAAGGAGTTGAAAGGATAAGAAGTGGAGATCTGTAACAGTATATTGATAGTATACGGATCATTGATGGGAGGATAACAGACGGTCTAAAATGGAGAGATGATACTAAAATGTCTTGAAACATAATCGGAAACGTCTGTGCAAATTACTTAAACTGTGTACATTACTCTTTACAATATATTTAAAGATGTACATGGTCCATTTCAACTCCTCGAGTTTTAGAAGTTAGGCTGCATGTACTTAAATGTGTTTTAGATTGCGCTAGAATTTAGAATACCCGCCAATACTTGCACATTTAATAATTGATATATATATATACACATTGGTTGCTTTCTTATGGAATGATTTATTTTTGTATATTACATATTAGTGCATATATTTAAGTCATATGACATAATTATAAACTGGTTTGTTTGTATACATTTTAATCCATACCATAAGTAATATACAGTTAGCAACTTTCAAACTTTTTAAGCTGGAAGTTAACAATAAAGATTATTAAACTATTTTTCTATAAAATTATAATAACTTAGCCGGTGAGGTAAAATGGCTAATAAAATAAATCAAAATCACTAAAATACCTTCATTCTAGTAAAAACAGACAGACACAGAAATTATTTGTAAATTAAAATGGTTAAACGAGTTCAATTTTACTATTAATTAAAAGATAAACGTTCACAATATTTTCTGAATTTTATTAAAAATATAAATATTAAAATATTAAATGACAAAAAAATATATGTAGCAAAATATATTTTAAAATCGTAGAAGGTAATTATTCATAACCACAAAACCACAAATCGTACGCGGTTGATAAATTAAACAATGAAGAATTATTAATAAACTATTAAGAGAACCACACACGACAATCGATTATAGTGCTATTTATCTCCTAATTTAATATTCAGATAGTGCTTTATATTACATTCAACTCTACAAATGATACAGAATTTTCAATAAAATATTTATAATCTTGAATAAAGTAATACAATAAATCTCTTCAACTAGTAGTATATAGTATAATTTAGAGTACGCAGTGGGAAAACAGTACAATGCACTTCCGATATTATCCACCCCCCAGCCCCCTGTTATTTTTTCTCCTGCTCTTCTTCAAAGCTAGATATTATGTATAGCAACTCTCTCGGTAATTTGAAAAAAAACAGAAGTTGGTTCTATAGTAACCTAGGGTCCTGGACGAGACGAGAGATAGAGGAGTGTTATAAAAAGTTGATCAATACACAGCAAGATATACGGTTGTACAAGCGCTGTTAGATTTAACAGATTTTGCAGACAGACTGAATTGGAGTGAACAGCGTTTGAGTTCCCAGACTAAAAGGACACGAGACGTATCTGTCTTTTGAACTCGTTAACATAATATAACATATTATAACGCTGTATGTAAGTTGTGGTATTTTGTGTAGATATTCATTAAATAAAGAAAAAATATAACAATTAATAAAGTACGCACTGAAGCAGATGCATATTGGCGGAAATAAAACTATAACCAATTATACCTTGAAAGTACTAAACAGTACTGAAATTATTTACACGAGAGTTTATCGAGCGTATGTTATATTTAGTAAACAGATACAGATAATAACGCGAATTTTGTATCAAATACCATCTTCCGCATTAATTGTATGAAATATCATTTTCCACGAATAATGAAGCCAAACCCATTATTTGGGTTAATTAAGAAAACTTTATAATCTTAACGAATCAACGTAATGCAGTCTTTAAATGCAAAAAAACTAAAACTAAATTAGTAAGTAGGTATACAATATTAAGTACGTATATAGGTATATATCATACACAAATGAAAAAATGTTTCAGGTTATCTTTCTAAAGCTATTAATTAAACATATACATACATAACCTTTTTTAAGATACTACCTTTAAACCCTTCAGAATAGTATGTTGTGTTACATTTTAACTTTTTTTTAATTTTGTCCTAGAAGTCTCAAATCTGGACAATCGGGACGAGTGGCAACCATGATAACCCAAATAATATTATTAATTACAATCAACAAAAATATTTTTTGCAAGATATAATAAAGATAATTTTCTTGCATAAAAAACAATGATCATCCTAAATAAATTGGTAAGTCTATAAAGTGACTGTAACCATCAATAAATATTGTAATAAAAAAGCGTTTGTTATAACTGCCATGCTACCGAAAAAAACAATCTTCACTGAAGCTGCTAATTTTTGTAATAAGAAAATGAAAATTTGTTTAATTGGATAACCCACATTATTAAAATAAAATATGAAGTGTTCAAAACATTAATAAAATTAACCGAAGCATAACTAACAAATTAGCTGTCTAATACAAAAAGCCAAAACAGAAGTAAAATCATTTAATTACTTAAAATATATCCGTGTGATATAGAATATACATATTCTGTAGAAATGTGTTTGATCAATAAAAATATTATAGGAAAAAGGTCAATCAGAGATACAGTCATCTTAAAGTATAGTACTTATATAAATAAATGTATCGTAAAACTACACACGTACAAACGTTTAAAGCTCTTTTGAGGTGACTTTCAGTACCATCAATTACACATTTTATATAGTGGTCGGGAAAAAAATCATTTTATAACACTTTATTAAAATACAAAAAATACGGTAGAAACATGTCAATAAGATAAATAAGTATTTAAACAATAAAATCACCACCAACACGGACATAAAGCTCGAAAATGTTCCGTTACAACTTTAAAATTCCTTAGATAGCTTAGCATTCATGAAACTGTTGTCCATAAAGCCACTGAAATTGGCAAGAACTTCTAGTGAATTATCAAAATTTCTGTCACGTCTGAAACATCAAATTTGTATTCGGTGAATATGGTGTCTATGGCAACAAGGTCACATGTGCTATATGTGGTCTGACATTATCGTTCTGCGGAATCGCCTTCCATGATAACGATTGTTGCCTAAACTGGTTGACTATATCTTAAAGAAAGGCAAGATATCTTCTTGTCTTCGTTAATGTTAGCTGCAAAATTGATGGGCACAAAAATCAAAACTGTTTAAATGGATATTGTTTTTCTTTGTAATACTGATCTATCCCCGTCTATATCCAATCACGAATATTCTCTTTTGGTGCCAACATCAATAAAGAATACCCATTTTACACCAATTTCTATCACCTTTTGCTTAATATTTCTTTTGAACAAAACATGCAATATTTATAGCTTATAGCACACGTTTAGATTTTAGGGGAAACATTTGTTTAATTTTGAATTTGCTTATTCTTATAGCAAATTGATATTAATTTAAATAAAATATTGATATAAGTAAATTTTTTGGATATATGAAAATATAAATTTATAAAATTACTGACTTATTAAAAAACGAAATTTAGATATCTATGAAAATAGAACTTCACAAAATCCTTAATATTACTAACTTATTAAAAAACTATTTTTTGGCGAGCCCTATATAATTGGAAAACAATTTAAATCAAATAATGGTCGCCTAGTAAGTTATTAAATTACACTTAATACTATGCTATTATACTATATATGGTTACAAATATAATGTAGGTAACAGAAAATGTAAGTAGGTATTTTGCAAAAGTGCAATACTACATATATAATTGTAAATTGACTAATCGATAAGGAATTTGTGGTTAGACGAAGCTCGACACAACATTAAAGAATTACAAGTCATTGGATAAACAAACACAAGTATTAACTAAAACATGTAAGAAGAATCAATAATGTGATCAGAATCAAAACAACAAAACAATCGGTTTATTTGATATTAAAATGGGAAAACTGAACCAGCCGCAAGTTTTATCGATTAAAATATGACTCAGGGCAAGCACACAGAATGAGTAAAATAAATTAAGTGACCGAAATTAAATTATAATTCAAGTTTTTAATTCGTTGAAATAAATGTCTTGATAAAAAATTTAAAGTTCAAACAAACTCTGGGAAAAAACTTTATGATAAGAGAATTACAATATTTCGAAAATAAATATATTTCACGATATTCTTGAATGAACGTAAACACTCAGGGAGCTTTTTATTTGAAAACATGAACTATGGCCTGTCAATCATGCTCATGAACAATATGTTTTGTTAATAAATGAATTTTAACCTGCATGTTATAATAAATAAAATATTTTGTGAACAAAAGAACCATTTCAAGATACTACAAGAGAACTCTATTATCATTTACATGAAAACGTTTTAGTTAGATTTAAAAAGAGTGATAAAACGCATACACTTTTCTCTTTTCATTTTAGCCAGCTCTATAAAGTAATGCATTCTGTGCAACAGGCTGCCTTTATCGTATATCTGGAGAAGAATTTCTCGCTAAAATAGATATTAATATAAAAATATGTTTTAAAAAAACCCCATATAAAAGTTCCCAAATATTTTCTAGGCACTATAAATTGCTAAATACTGACAATATGACAAGAAACTGTTCCTAACTGAACTATGGAATAGCTAGTCAGTATACGACGATGTAAACATAAAATGTTTACTTCTTATAATAAACGTTCGCTTTATCAGGTAAAAAACATATCACAACCGGATAGACATGATGGCTAATAAAATCGATAATTCAGTCTGGTAAGAAAAGATGCTAGACAGTTTTTGTTACACTATCATATTAAACATTGTCTGTTATACAAAATATTGCAATATCTTCTAGCTCGAACAAACCTGTATTTTTTGACTGGGAGTATAAGGTTAAAGACAATTTAGTGCATATAGACGCGTGGTAAAGATACTTGTCATTATAACTGATAACAAATAATGGCCTTCGTTTCCTACGCAACGGCATTGAACATATGGCGCTTTGAACTTTTTAAAGTATTTGAAATGCCTGACGTTTGTCCAACAGTAGTTTTAGAATTACTAACGCGTATATATATATATACAAGGTGTAACTTTTAAAAGACAATTATTTAATTATAAGATACAACTAAAAATAGATAATACCTAAATACGCCAATAATTAATGTAGGTAACTGTACTGTCCAAAGATCACAAATATGTTTCTTTAGAGTAATCGATTTTCTTATTAAATTTAGAATTAGATTCTATAACTTTTCATCACCCAGATTTTTGTCATCACATTTCTCTTAATTAATTAACTCATTCAATTAAATCAAAATTTTTTAACAAATAATTTTGAATAAGTTTGTGTAAACTTAAATTCTTGTATACATTATATACATATTTTTAAAAGAAAGTTTTAAACCACAATCAATAATACAATTCAATAAAGTAAGAGAACAGATAACGTGAACCCGAAATGGAGCTTTTGGTGACGCAAGAGACAAAAGTAGCTGACCTTTTTTGAAGACTAACTCCTCCCTGGATCCCGACACATTGCAGCCCGATGAGGTCTGCTAATTCGACGAAGACGACGACGACATAGTTGACGAAGACGATGATGATGGCGGACGGGGATCGTCCAACGCCACAAAATCGAAGCACAAAGAGAGCGGCCGCTTGCCATCACTGGGTGTGTAATTCCGAATCTGCTCCTCGTAAAGTTTGAGACTGTCTGTGGTTTCCTCACATCCAGCTCTGGAGGAGAGCCGAGTGCTAGGGATGTTGACACGGTAGTTGGGCTGGGATATCCGCGGAGCGGGCTGACTAGGGCGCCCAGAGTGACCAACGCGTTCTCGAGTACTCCGACGACAACGATCGTTTAAGTCCATCACACTGGACGCCGTATCACGCCGAAGTGGCGACTTGAACATTGCCGAGATTACCTTGCCGAATATGTTGTTCTTATCGCCACCGGGTACACTAGGACGTCGATCAGCCATTGTTTGTCTGTCTATAGTTGTGCACAATGCACTTGCAATTTGGTTGGCTTACTGCGACCGGCAGATCACATGTAAAATCACAATCACTGTTTTAGCAATAATTATATTTAACAAAATTTAAAAGTAGAAGAATCGTGCAAAAGATAGTGCCACGGCACGAAGGAGAAGAACACAGCATCCACAGCAAGAACCAACAAATATTATCAGCTGCTGCCGATTTCTTTTCAGACAGAGAAACTAAATTATGCTTCCACCTACAAACATAAAAGAGAGAAAGAAGAGGAAATCGATTTATTCTTCCGTCCCTCCGCTGTAAACAGTATTAAAATGTGCGTTTGTGACTCAGACTACCCAAACTGGGTCGTCCAATCAAAACTTGACTAGCTCGGCATATCGCGCTCCAGCGCGAGTTAGCGGTGAATTCGCGTCTAGCATGTCTGGCTGTTAGATGTACGCGCCGGTATGTTATTATGCTCTATTCTGCTGGCTTGTTATACTGACTTTATATATCCGTATTACACAGATAAATTATGAATGAATGTATATTATGTTAACATTGATACTAGCGTGGTGGCGTGCGTAGAAAACCTGGTTTTAGCATATTAGTATTCTTTCAATTACTTTTAATCCTGATTGAGAGTTAAATTTGAGAACATTTGTTAAAATAAAATAGCGTTAGTAGTAGTGAGTAAACTCGGTATAGTGCTACTTTAGTTAAATATTAGGCCCGCACAAACAAATAGATTATTTCAAAGGTTAAGGAATAATAAACCAACAAAATATCCGTTTTTGTTTGAAAAGTAGATAGATAAAATTGGATTTTAATCAGTTCTCAATCCCATTAACCTTATTATAGACATATTATATACACAATATTAATGTTTACCTTTTGTCAGAATCATACTCCATTATTTAAAAAAATGCAACATTCGTTCTATTATTAAATAGAATTAATAATTAATTTTGTATTCAAAGTTAAAATTTTAGTGCCATATTTAAATTGCAATCACTAATATATCTTAGTATACATCGTTTGATTCTTGTTACTATAACATTTGAATAAGTTAAATTACAAGTATATACTTTATTTAACATAAAAAAATAATGTTCTATTATCTAGTAGTATTATATGTGAATTTTCTAAATGCACAAAATTATTACTTTTCTTTTTTGTTCAACGTAGGAAAATAGAGTAAGTATGATTTACTACCCATAATTAAGCCTAACTTTACTAGTATTTACTCTATGGCTCTAGAGATACTCTTTTTTTGTTTTAAGATAAAGTAGTGAAATACATAAATTTAATATCATTCGATTGGAGTCTAAAAATTAATAGGAGGAACGTTTAATTGTAACCGGCCATATTAATAAGAAATTTTATAAAAATATATTTAAGTTGTCATGCTTTGTAAATAAAATTAAAAATATATATTAAAATTGTCCTTCTACTTGTTAGTAGTAAACAGTATATCACACATTTAATGTTAAAATATACTATATATTCACTGAGATAATTTACGTAAAATAAGTTAATTTAATTAATATAATTTTGAGTTATTTAAGACGTGTTTTAAAATCTTTAAGTTGTTATATATTTTTTAACTATTTAACTTTAAACTTTGTCTATGATCACTTTATTTTTTATATTTATGAATAGAATGTCCTATAAATGATGCCCAAAACATAGGTAAAGTCCCTATATTAAGGTAATCAATGACTAAATTCAAATAGACTTACATTAAACTTAAAAAAACATGTTTTAGTATTCAGAAACAGGCATTGAAATATCACAGATTTAAAATTAAAATAAGGAAACACAAATATTAATAGACATTTGAAATTAAATATTTAAGTCTAACTATTCAAGAACATCCAAATTGGGATATACTCATGTAAAAAATGTAATTAACAATATTAATAAATATATACCATTATTATACTGTCTTAAAAAAATATAGAAAGGAAAATCCTACTCATCATTTTTACTATTTGTTACTATAAAATTGTTACTATTTTATAATATTAAACTAAATTCATTCAAGGTTACATATATTATCTTTTTTATACACGCGCTTAAATATTTTTATCTATTGTATAACTCACTGTGGGTAATCGGCTTGATCTCGAATAAGGCTTCGATTTTCCCTTTTATTGTACCTACGAAGTATTTTATGTATATTCTTTTCTTAATAATAAAATGTATTATAATTGTATTAGGAGTGAAATAAACAACTATTATTATAAACAGCATTAATATGCTTGGTAAAAAGGGGAATTATTTTTTAATTATGGGAATATTTACTCTATAATCCATTATTTAATTATTTAGTCTGTCGCAAAAAAAACCGCCGTTATTAAATATAGAAATTTAAAAATAAATAACAATTTAAAAATTTATAATTTTATTACTAAATAAAAATGGAATTAAGTGTAAATTATGACAATTTATTAAAATAAATTTCAGATATGAATAAATTAAAACAAAAACAAAAATGAATATGTAAACTTGACAACAAGATAAAAGATTTAAATGAGATATAGAAAAAATCTTTAATAAATGAAACATGTACAAATTAAATATAGTGACCATTGCAATCAATAACATTTTGTAAATGAGCCAGTAATACTACGTGCTCATGGTGCATTATTTCTGGTGTCATTGTTTCCAGCCGAGCTCGAGAAATTCTCTTTTTCTGAAAACGGAGTTTTTTTTTGCGACATACAGTATTTTGGTTATTTTTTGTAGTTCTATAGGTTTTACTAAGCAAATAATAGATAACAAATGATAGCAATGATAAGTATTTACTCACTTAATAACAGATTTAAGATATGTAATAGCGCAATCAACAATAAACAGGTAGAGCTCCACATTTACACTTCAAGCTCTACCTTTACATGTCGAGCTCTACATTTACACTTGAGCTCTACCTTTACATGTCGATCTCTAAATTTACATGTCGAACTCTTTCTTAACATGTCGAGCTCTACATTTACACTTGAGCTCTACCTTTACATGTCGATCTCTAAATTTACACGTTGAGCTCTACCTTAACACATCTAACTCTACATTTACACTTCAAGCTCTACCTTTACATGAAGAGCTCTACATTTACACTTCGCAAGCTCTACCTGTACATGTCGAGCTCTACATTTACACTTCATGCTCTACCTTTACATTTACACTTGAGCTATACCTTAACATTTCAAGCTCTACCTTTATATGTCGAGCTCTACCTTTACATGTCAAGCTCTACATTTACACTTCAAGCTCTACCTTTACATGTCGAGCTTTACATTTACATGTCGAACTTTACATTTACACGTCGCGCTCTACCTTTACATGTCGAACTTTTCATTTGCACGCCGAGCTAGCTATCTTAACATGTCAAGCTCTACATTTACACTTAGAACTCTACCTTTACATGTGAAGCTCTACATTTACATATCGAGCTAAACATTTACTGTCGCGAGCTCTAGATATTCACGTCGAGCACTACCTTTACATGTCGCGAGCTCTACATATACACGTATATAGCTCAACCTTTCACTAATTACTTAACCCTTTCGGCTGCCATAAATTGTAACCACCTTTAGTGAATTAGTTATGAATCCTACTGAATAAGTTTCAAAGTACATAATGTGGCATATAGCATGTTCAATAATCTAAATGAACTTCTCTAGGTATACTCTTCCTATAAATATATTGGCATAGTATATAGAGTAACATTTTGGTATAAGCATTGAAATACAAATTGCGAATATATACAGTTTTCACCTATAAGTATATGCATAAAAAAATCAACGAATATGTTTGGATTTGGATTAAATCAAACAATATTAATATGAACTTATAATACCTATAATATTAAATTTTTAACAAAATAACTTTAAACAGTTGATTTATTTCAATTGTATGCAGCTTCAATCAAACAAAAATAGGTACCAAGTTGAAACGCTACAAACAATCAAAATAACATATAGAAATCATTTACTTTGAGGAACTCTTTCTGAAGCAAATACAAAACAATAAATAAATAAATTTGTTCAAATTGATTAATAATTGTAGGTTTTTTGTTTACCTATATAGTGTAAATCATTATCTTTCAAATGATATGAAAGGATTACACTTTAGCAAAAGATACCGAAAAGATAGCAAAAACAGAATCGTTAAACATCGTCTCACTTTTTCATATCTGATTCTCGATGAACTTTGATGAGATATCTTATATATATATAGTCATGTTACTGGAACTATCTTCTAACTCTAATTTCTATGCTGTACACCTACTTTTGAAGCATAGTACCTACGAGTATTGTAACTATATATATATATATATATATTGAAGTTATACACCATATATGCTTCGTATATTATTATTGATAGCGCATTTGGAAATAGACAAACTTATTTTTCTATACATTATGAGTAGTAGGGATGGGACGCACGTAACCCACGCACCTCACCAGCAAATCTCTCAATCAATCATAATCAAGCAAGCGCCAGCCAATAAGACGGCTCTAAGAGTATAAAAGGAACGCTGCGCGCCTGTTTTAGTCATTCTACTTTGCTTTACACTCGTGTACGGTCGTATACGTGTCTCTCCTCACCATGCAATACACTGAAAGCGACTATGCAGAATTTGAACATTTCCTCAATGATCTTTTTAGTTTGCCTAACT
>JAYRBW010138957.1:0-15275 GCA_036023295.1 Invenusta paracnida
AAATATTAAAAAAACGCACGCAATAACGCAGTTTTTAACAAAAAACGCAGCTGCGTTTAAAAACGCAGCTTGCATCAACACTGAGTTAACCCGAAAATGAGCCAGTTTTAAATCTATATGTAAACAAAATTAGTCGTTATATAGGAGAATACAGCAAATAAATGTCCTAGGCTATTTGTTGGTACTTAAAAAATAAACTGATTTCATCACTTGTAAAACATTGAAATCCAAGTAAATCCTTGTTAAGGTCAGGTAGAAATCAAATGATCTATATATACTCTGGGATATATAATATATATTACACTTTTAGAAAACATAAAATATGCACCAAATATATACACAAATTTGCATAAGTAATGAAGCATAATTCAGGAAATTAAGGAAATACATAAACATTTACACATATTTCTTCCAAGAAGATCAAACAAGTAATTTGGAAAACGTATGCAATAAAAAGATAATTAATTAGTTTCAAATTCCCTTTCACAACATTTAGAAAACGTTGTTTAAATTCAAATTTCAAATTTCTATTTTTAATAGTTAAAATGGTTGTGGAACAAATACATACAAATCTGTAATATATTTTCATCAAGAACAGTATTTAAAGCTAAATCTTATTTTGGTGATATATAGCGTAGATGTATACAATATTAGCAATACTGATGAAATAATCACTTCTTTTTATGATACAATATGTAATCCAGGAATTATTCTTTATTTGAAAATCATTATGAATCAGCTAATAATTCCGTTATTCTTAATTAGACCGACATTATCAAGTCAAATCAACGAACAGTCCACCGTGTTACTTAATGATCCACCGAAAAAGAAAAACCCAATTAATATTTCCTTGTGCTGTACACAATACAACTTAGAAGAAGGTATATTGTAATACTGAACCGGCCAATATTTTACTTATTCAATCAGAATCTACCCATCGGAAACAAGTCTAATTCTTGACGGCATTCGAGGCGGACATTTAATTTCCTGCTTGTTCGGATTTTGCCTCCCACCCCCACATCTCCCTTGAATCCCCTGGGAAACTATTTTCTATCAAAAGGGAAGAAAACAGGGAAAACTGAATCCTCGTCGTCATCATCAGAGGCAGACTACAATAAGCCTCTGTATTGAAAATGCATGCTGTGAAAAATCCAAGCCCCTGCTACTGTTTCATTTATTGACTGATTATGTAATCCAGCAAAGAGTATTTTCCTGTTCTTTTTTTACCCTCCCATGCAATGATGACAACAAACCAGCACGATATATACATATATAGTAATTGTAGCTAAGCACACACATACATACATAGCCATAAATAAATATGTATATTATATCAAAAGGATACTTGTAATATTTTTTTCTGTATTTTGGATAATGCGCTCCTGGCTAGAAGAGCATGTGTGTCTTCTTTTAGCGTGTGTAAGAGCCTGTTAGCCGATAATACAAAGTAAGTAAGTAGAGAAGAAAAGTCTGGCGCGAGGAAGGCAGGAAATGATTACGTAATCTGTAACTATGTATATAATTATTATTATGCGGCAGTATATATAAGGAACAAGAGCCGAACGAATTCACAGAAGGAAACAGTATATCTTGCATGGAAATTGGTGGAAATTAAGAGTGAAAAATGAGAGGAAGCGTTCTATCGTTCCTGTAGATAATAGACATAAATACACTCATTAAGCGGTATTAGTGTATAATTTAAAAATATATTTTTTTAATATATAAGTTGTTAATGTAATCAAAGAGATAAAATTTCAAAACAAATTAATATAGCAATATTTTTAATTATTTCAGTAGATAATTCCATCGTTTCAAATAACCATCGTATATTGTTAATGTTATTATATTTTGTTAATTAAGTTTTAATTAAAAATTACAAAGCATTAATTATACAGTGTATTTATACATATTTTAAAACGTTATTAACAATACAATGAATATATAAATTTTACTTTTTAAATACAAATAACACGTTCAAGAGTATAGAATCCTAATATAATTTAATATTTTATGTATATAATTATAATTATAAATATGTATATATACGATACATAATAATATTTAATATATATTATATTATGTAATATATTACATACAAATATTAAATAGTAAAATGTATATTAATTTCATCATAATTGAATAAAAAATAAATCAAAAACCATTTAACAATATAAGTAAACCAAAAAAATGAACACTAAAAATATCAAAATCACTAATTCACTATTTAGTCAGCTTCAATCGAAATATTGTTGTATTACAATTGTATAATCTGAAACTGTTACAAATCGTTTTGTTTCAAAGATGAATGTGATATAATAGAATAAAAATATTATTTAACGAGTAAAATGGGATCAAAAACCCTATTTATGACTCAAATAACTGAAAAATAACCCTAAAATTTCTTTCCCACCCCATATAGGTAATTTAGCAGTTTATTGTGACTATAAGCTAGCAAATCGGTATAACTGAAAATATTGTAATATGAGCTTATAGCTTAAAAATAACAATCCACCTCTTAATAATGTACATATATGCAGTAGACAAGGAGATACTTTGTACAGTGTAGTAGACTGTAATGTATGCACATTGAAACAAGTATTCACATTGTAATAGAAAAGAATATCACGAAAAGGAGCCCAAAGACAAATAAAAAGTATATCAGTGTGTCAATTAGGCCTGTCAAGTCAAATATCCAAAACTATACCTCGACTGCTCAACTAAATGAGTCCAATGTGAGCTAAAGATATATACCCCAATAGGCATTTATAGAATATGGTATATCTTATAGCATATACGGATAATTTCCCTTATCAATCACATAAGCACATTATATAATTCCGATTTAACTATCCATGAATATTGTGTAAGCGCACATGTTTACAAAAAATTGTGTGAAGGAATAAAAAATATGCACTCATTGTATCAATCAAATATAGATAAGTTAACACCCTATAATTGTGGATATCATAAAAATATCACCTTGCCCAATGATAATACTGCGTTCGCTTATCTCCCTATATATAGGTAAATGTATAATATTGCATGCATTTATTTAGTATTTGGAGTTTTATGGACTATACTGAAACATATAAGACATTTTATTTTTACAGTTAACATTGTGAACTATATAACAGTTAATATATAATATGAGGAAATATAAAATCAATATAAACACGTGTCATGTGTACCTATAGCATCTTTTAATGATACATAAAAATATATTATATAGAAACCAATACTATTTTTTTAATACCGACTATACAATATGGTAATATGAGCAAAAGTAGGTAAAAATAACTGCTTAATTAACAAACTAAAAAGATAATACTAATTAATTTGTTATAAACTTCCATAATATAAGGGAACATGGGAAACCAATAAAGAAATAGAACATTTGAATACCTAATCCAATAGTAATGATATGCATTATTGTTATCTTAGTTGTTGAACCAAAAAAGGCCTCAATTATATTATAATACAATTTTGCATATAATTAAAATCTATAATATTTTAAATTTTTAAACTACTTCCAAATGTATGAGAAATTAAATATAATCGATTTACATACAGTAGGTACCTTAAACTGAATGTGTCACTAAATATAGTTTAAAATAATAATATAAAAATTAGAGGTTTGGCATAATAATATCCACACTGTGCATTATTATAACATTTAATAAACATAAATGAGTTAAAAATAGTGCAAACAATTTAACAAAAAAATAAAAATAAAACACATTATTCGTTAAAAATAAAACTATTGGAATGTGTTTAGGAATAGATATCAAATTATTCGATATGTATGATGGTCAGTAACGAATGTATGAAATTTTACAATTTCTATGGTCTTGAAATGACCTGATTCACATTAATGACGTCATAATTAAATCATACACAGTCGATAAAAGGCTCCTTTGTTTATAAAATTGGAATAGTATACTTTTTATCATTCAAAAAATAGCTACCATTAACTTAAGAAAATGACATTTTACTAGGTAATGAATAATTATATATGTACATACGTTGTAATATACAAGATTTCAAAATAAAACTTAAATATGAAAATCAATTATTTTTACAAAATTTTACAATATAAAATAAAATAAAATAATTTAAAACAAAAATGTAATATCTAATTTTTGTTTATTCTTTCCAATAAGGTTTCACATAAAGATTTTTTTCTCAAATATAACAAGTTTTTTTCACGGGTTTAAAACTGACATACTTTTAGCTTTGAAATAAAATTTTAAATTCGTGAATTCTTTTGATAATACATAAACGATTTAAATGAAATATAATTTAAAAAGAAAGCCCAAATAACATTCACTTTTATATTTGCATACCGAATCGATGAATTCCATTAATATTTGCAAATAAACAACTTCCTTAAATTAAATTTTTTCTATACCAAACCCATTAAAACACCTATAGTAGACAAATGCTCAAAATTTGTGTTGTAAGACAAATTCATTTCAATCTAAATTAAATGAGATATTCCCCCCTTTTAATGGGCAACACCGAAATGGAAAGTATACCCCAAACCATTGACAGTGTATTGTTGTAATAGGCAGAGAGAAGATGCCGAAAATGGCTTTATGAGTAATAACATAGGCTTCCTTCTCAACGACATCCAACTGGAAATTTTGTTGGCAATTGTCGCTTGGTGTACTTTCCATTATATTGCAAGCCTCTAGCATATCACAACAGACTACCATCCAATATACCCGAGGGGATGAAGGCATTCAGAATCCTTCTTCAACTAAACTTGTTTTGTACTGAAAGAAGACTGCTTACAACCTATGACGCAATTGTTCATCTTGATTTCTTCCTAAATTTGTTAAAACTAAGGTTCTAGCTTAATGCAGGACTCTATAATATGCAAGTAATCGATTGGTTAGCTACTTTTCCTTAAAAAAAATACATTCTCGTATTGCACCATTATTGCAAGTTCTGTTGTAATGTAAGTCAACTAATACTATTAATTCCAATATAGAAAGAAAAGGAGCATCGTTTCAATTTCAAATATGAATAAAAAGGTAAGACAAAAATAAACAAAAAATCTTATAATTAAAAATGCATTACTAATTTATTATATGAAATACACATATATATAATTATTAAATACTATCGATTTTAGAGAATAAAAAACGCTAACTTTTAATTACACAAAAGCAGTATATATTAAGTTTTCTAAACATTAAAATAACAATATTTTTAGAAAAGTGTAAATATAAATAACATTATAATAAACGAGTCATACTTTGACGCTCAATCTAACAATTATATTAATATATTAATTAAAATAATTGTGAATAGAACGTTTTTAATAATTAACTAATAATAAATATTAATTGTTTAATAATTGATAAAATGCATTCATATATTTTAGACAATAAAATTGAAATCAAATTAAAAGACTCATTGGTTTCAAACTAAACGGCTAAATATGTCTTTTCCAATTTTACAGATATTAAAAGACAACACAACCCATAGCCAATAAAACAAAAACGAACAAACATACCTTGTGTTTAAAGAAGAAATTGCCATCAGTAACTGAGATTGTTAATGGGTAAAAATCCTGTTTGGTGGCATTAAGCCGGCCCGAAAGGAACAGATATGCTCGACCTTGAGTCGTTACATCGATGCCAAACGGGGGATTTTCATCGTTGGTGCCTTAAATAGACGAGAGAGGGAGTTAATGTATCATGATTCCCAATAACAAGCAGTAATAATTTTTAATCTTACATTATTAAGTTTCTTTTAAGTTTTGTTGAGAACTATTTACAATCTTGGCAAATATTAAATTTTTTTTTAATTTATAAATATTAAGTATGACTATAGGTTTAGACTGCAGTTAATAATGCAGTTAATAATGCAATAATTTATGCAGTTAATAAATAACGTCATATTAATAAATAATAGAATATACAGGTTATATGTAATATACGTATTAATTTACATAAAAAACATAATAAATCTGAGAAAAATAAAATACTCATCAATACTGTACAATGCTCTGCAAACTATTGTTAAATATCAATTATTGTTGCCTTATCTCAAGTATGTATGTATGATGTAAACAAAAATTAAAAGATTTTAAGACAAAATTTAGTTTACTAAAACTTATAGTTGCATATAATGTTTAAAATTCAATACACATATATATATACACATTTTATATTTTCCATATGCAAACCTATTCTCTGCGCTCATATATAAATATTGAGTTTAGTGTAATTATTCATCCTTTGTTCTTTCTATATAATATTCAACTTTTAAAATGAATATTCAGCATTATGCATTGACGATTGTAAATCTGTTATTGTAAAATTGCATTAATCATAAATGTACTTCCTATTTTTATAGCAAGAAAACCTTATAAAGATATTTCAAAATGTATGTGCTTTACAATATAAAACATTACATTATAGTAGTGCTAAATATTTACTCGTATAACAATCCTGGAAAGAATGTGAATAATCAAATAAAAATGTATATATCCCACAATCTATAATTAATGTCAGAAGAAAGCATTAACAAAATAAAGTCCCGGGGTTGTAGCAGAGTTAATCAACTAATGAAAACCTTCATAAACTACAAAAGAATGAAAGGAAGCACACATGACTTCTGAAAAATGTAACTTAACTAAAAGTAAATGATTTCCCAATTACAAATGTTAATTCCACTAAATACCTACGCTATTATAGGTGCAATCACAGTAAGAATAATAATTTATAATAGGTATTTCATTGATTACGAGTATTTTAATATAATTTTCGAGATGTTTCAAGATAAAAAACAACGTATTTGTAGCTAGCAATAACGTCAAAAATTTAAAAAATCATTAACTAAATCGAAATTTTAAAACCCAATTTATTAAAAGTATATAAAACAATATAGTATTATATAAACCACAGTTCAAGTTTACTTACATTTACATTTTAACAATGACTCTTTATTATATTCCTATATTCATTTAAATGTATTATTGCCTTTTACAATAAGAATTTGAATTGAATAAAATGTAATAAATTAACAACAAACAAATTTGAATATATCTAACCACAGAAGCTGACAAACATAACGATTTTAAACACAACATTTAGATTACAAAAACTTAGTTGAAAATAATGTTTAAAATGCAATACATATATAAACATGACAAACCACAGCTGACAAACATATTAAAATATTCCAATATACATGCATACAGCAATTAAATTATTTAGCTTATATTTATATTCTTATGTACTAGCTTGGCTGGTATGGCGACTACAGGCTCGTTGATAGCTCGATAGCCCAGAAAACTAATCCCCCTCTGGAGTTGTCTTGCCAATGAATAGGCAACTAATTACCAACGACCCCATAACCACATTTCATATCTCCAGCTCATCAGAACAGACTTCTAACTCCCTCCAAAACAGCTTGGAAAACGGAGGAGATGTATAGGGTAGGAGAAAAAACAGCAAATAAAATTAGACAAGATATTATCAGTCGACACAATTATTGAATAACCAACAAAGCCGTAATCAAAGTAAAATGTCGGCAAAGAGGCATGTTGATATGCAAATTCGAACGATTAAAGCCTCTCAAATTAAAGAAACGAGCGGCAAAGTAGCCTTCTCATCAATTATTGTAGGTGTACGTAAAAGCCCTACATATACCTACTCTTGTTTGTCAATAGATTCTCACAAGACACGAGCCTGGGCCGTTTTTTCTTTCGTAGTATAGAGTCGATTAAGTAACATCAACTGGAAATAAAATAAATTAAGTAATAAGAGAAGAGAAGAACTACTTTTCGTCTTCTGTCATTAGGAATTCTCCTATTTCGAGTTTGTCTTTGTTCGATTAGTTGTGTGTCATCCATTCGATTCGTCATTTAAGTATAATAATTTTGTGGTGGATTGGATGTACCTATGCCTCAAATTCAACTTGAACACGGACCGAAGAAAAAATAACCATGAATGATTCAAAGCTATAGTCAATAAATGTCTATGCTTACATATTATACACTGCATTATCTATTATAGTGATAAGTTGGAGAATTTAGGTCCCAGAAAAAAATACAAGGCGCCGTTTAATGCTAAAAATTTTTGGACGAAGATGACACAGCTTTGAAATATTCCTTCGTAAAAGAGAGTAATTATAATAATATGTACATAGTTATAGTTAATTATATAAGAACACAAAAGCTCTTTATTTATCTGAGATGAAACAACTTCACTTTAATTAAATCTTCCGTGAGTTTTCCTGGCTACCCCTATAATAATTTATATAAGTTTGCTTTACTAATCCAATATAAATATGAAGATAAGTATGTTTTTATAATCTATAATTCCGTTTAAGCTAGTAATTAGACCTTCAACATAACTCTGCCTTTACGTCAAAAATATATTTTGTAAACCTCGTTTTTGGTATTAATTTAATATTTTAAATATAAAGTTGAGATAAAAAAGTTTTAAAAATATACTATTAATTAAGAAAAATAAATCATTCGAATTATTAAAAATCACATCAGTATGACATTACTCCTTAGAACACAATAAATAATCTACAATTATATAGTTTAATTATTGAAAATCATTATATATTATTTTCACGTTTCAGTGTCATGTTTTAAATAATCTTGAGCCAAAATCAATTAATATGTGATTTAAGCAAGATTTTAGCTAACACGCATATGCGAAACTTAATTATATTAATACGTATATCTATGCAGCATTACGGCAAGAAAAGTTGTAACACAGAATATATATATTTCCTCAACATAAATAATAAAACAATGCCAACTTTAAAAAAACACCAGAAGACGAGAACAGAATAATGGCAAACACCACAGACATACGCCGACAAATGGCAAACACGAAAAATCTTACACGCTTACAAACTTTGTGAAAACGAAGGAACGAAGAATATACTGATGAGTACAATAGTAATAGAGCAAAAGGAAGAGTCGGCCATGTTTTGATCTAATTATTCCTCCAATATAGAGTTCCCTTTCGCCTATCCTCTTCTCTCTCTCTAGAGATCAGAAATTCAATTTACGCCGCCAGTATATAGAAGATCCCAGGCCTGGAGTTAGATGCTGACGATATGCATTATGCCGACGACGACGACGACTAAAACAACCGTCGCATTGAGACACCAAGAAAAGCAACCAAATCACTATATTGATAAGCCAGATACTATAATATCAAACACAAGCGAAACCAACTTCGAGAAAGAATGCTGGAACCAGTTATGTTTAGTAAACAGACAACGAAAGAAAATTAGACTATGGATCCGAGAAAATATGGTCGGTGTTACATTATGGAAAAGTTCTGAGGTGAACATCAATTTTATAAAAAGGTATGGACTAAAAGCATGTAGCCGGCAGATTGGGTGGCAGAGAAAATCAATCCCAAGTAATCAGCACAAACTCGGAGGACATATTCAGAGGAGCCGAAATATCTTCGGTGATATCAATACGTTTGAGATCAGTTTTCATCAACTCCATTTCTATATCAACTTCTTAGTAAACCCATTTTCAAATAGTGTCTGTGTGTATAAATAATAAGTCGGTGTGTCATTAATATTCAGAACAGCTGACCAGGGAGGAGTCAATTTCAACAAAATCACAACAAAATGGTATAGAGTTCAAGTCATCTAAGTATATCATATAGCTGAGGTTAAATAAATGTGTGTGCCCATTCCTTTATGTGCTAATATATATATATATATGGATAATTATATTACAGAAGAAATGTTTAATACACTTCAACTTCATAATACGACCTCACAGAGCACTCAAAGAAAGAATAAAACCCTTTGAAATTAAGTAATATATCAACATATAAAAACCTGCAAAATCTCAACAAAAAATCTGCGACGTGTTGGATTTCAGAATATATTATTTTTATAATTTTCTTACCACTGAAGTGCATTATATATAACAATTTACAAATCATTAAATTAAAATGAGATGTTATATTGCGCGATCATTTTTTGCAAAATTATAATTATTGTTGTACATATTACGCATCTAGACTAATGCACATATCAACCATATTACTAAACAAATGATAAACAGAAACAGCAGCAGCAGAGATTAATTAAAATATGAGATTATATTATAACAACTACTAAATAAGTTTATTTATTAAATAACTGAGACGAGGAGAGAATAAGAGAAGAGGGGAACTGATATATAGTTTAAATTACGGTCGCCTTGGCTACCTCAACTGCCTCGTTATCAATCTATGTAGTTGGTTGTCAAGGCGAATTGCCAATTTCACAGATGTGTTGATTGCCTCCACTTAGTGAAGAGATAATGATCCGATCATTCTAATCATAAACTATGTACAGTATTTAGAGATAAACCTAGGAAGCTTCACACAATAAAATAATCTTGATAAGCCAGCAATTATATTTTATTGATAGCAACGGCAAGATAGGTAATTAATAAATTTTGATTTAACGACTTCTAATTATTATCAACAATATAAAACAATTATGAAACGATGAAATGTTGACAGGCCAATGGATAGATGGTGTCAATGTAATACTTTGATTTTAAAAGACAGAACTCTTTGTAACTTAACAATATTAATTACTTCTTCAAATCATAATAAAAATATAGAAATAGTATTGGTAAGATATAATGTGGTAAATTAAACTGAGTTATAAACGGGTACATCGGTGAAAAAATGCATTGATATAATTGATATATTATACTCCTTCAACATGTAACAGAATAAGCTAATAGAATGTGCTCCACATTTACATGGAGTCAAACAATTAAGCTTTTGTGTTATACCTTCATCATTAATTGAAGATCAATTAATTTATATTATATACAATAGGATGAGAAAATCTTCGTGTTAAGTGTTTTGAAATAGAATAAACACCGACAAAATCATTATAACAATTTCTAGTTCAAATAGATCGTTTATGATGTCTATGTTTTCCAATTATTATTTTTGTTTTAATTGTATTCTCTCAATCTCATTTATTCTGAAATTGTGTCGTGAATTACTTTGACCCTCATTTTATATATTATTAATTTACAATTAAATTGGATATATAGATACGCTAATAATATCCATAGAAACGACACAAATTGAAGGAAACATGAATAATAATAGACATGAAATATCTTTAAACAATTTAATATATATCGTTATAAAGACACAACATGAATGCATAGCAAAAGTTGTTAATAATAAATGTATAAAAACTATACATTAAAAGTATAAAAAGAATTAAAATTATAAGAAACTGGCTATAATTGTAAAAACGTGTTTTCTAAATAATTATACTGCATCACTAATTTTTATAATTTGATAATACTTTAGTAAAATAGGTACATAATAATTAAAACTGAAATATATTTTATATCATATAGTCAATTTACATTATATGTTCAATAATCTTAATTCTATCCTATATTAATTAAACAAAATATGAGATCAGCAATTCTGAGACAATATTATTTATTTAATATGAGTACCAAAAATATACATTTCCTAAGATTACGCAAATTTTGCAATAAGGGTAAATATTAAAAAAAATATCACATGCAAGCACATTCCATTAGTGCAAATTATGATTACCTACTTTATAAAATTTGTACGTAAAACAATTAATCTTTAATGCAATTGCAATACGTAAAAACCCCCATCAAATCTGCAAATTAGACTCAAAACAATAGACCAATCATCTCACCATGAACGGTATAAACTAGCGTACTGCCAGAACGACTTTCATCAAAGACAATGACCTCCATAAGACGAACACCAGGGGGCTCCACTTCGTTCACACTGAGCTGTGAAGTCAACTCCCTGCCTCGAAGGGGATTGGTCGAATCCACAGGGAGCGGCCGATCGATGACCACTAGGTTCACTCTTATTGGCTGTAAAGTGCTAAGCGGCGGTTGGCCAACATCTTCGGCGGTGATCTGTAGGGAAAACGATTATCATTATAGGGCCAGACTATAAAATAGTAAAATTTGTAGATATTAAATGATTGGATAAACGAAAAAGGACTTCAATTTTTGCATGATTCGTTATCTTGTACTATTTTCTAACGGTATTTTATGAATGTTTAATAATAAATTATAGACAACTCTTTTAATCTTAAAACAAAATATTTTTCTAAGTATTAAAGATATTAATAAATAATCACCATAAACGAAATTGTTTCAAATTTGAAACATCTGTCTCGTCACAATTTTTTTAAGTGAATTAAATTGCTTTGTGTGTAAGCGTTCGATATAGAATATAAATATATTGTACAGATGATTAAATTGCATATTGTTTTAAAATTATATTGATTTTCCAAATGTATCAAGAAATTATTATCCTACTATATAAAAAACGTTAATGAAAAATGATCATAACGATAATGTTCTATTAGAATGATGACATATATTCCATGAGTATATTATTGAGTAATAGAAATCATTAGAAACAACAAAATTTGTAAATGAAAAAATTATGTTGGTAAACTATAAAAATTTCTGCTTGAATTTCTGCATAAATTTCTATAAAAAATTGATCACATTATTTTAAAGTAATATAAATTCTTAATATACATAAATTATATATTATAAACTAAAAATATCCTTGAAACTTTTCTGAAACGATCATATTCTTTCCACAAGTTTAATATAAGACATGAAGAACAGAAAAACTCACATTCAAGAAGACAGTCTGACCGATCGAAAGGCTCCCATTAGTACAAATCCTACCAGTCCATTCTTCGACAAAGAAATTGGGGCCTCCCCCCGGCAGAAGACGATATCGAACAGTTCCATTGCCTCCATCGTCATCATCGTAAGCAAAAACACGCCCTAGATCGCAATTAAGTTTCTCTCGCGAGCCTGGAAGTGATTGGAAATTAAAAGTGCGCATGTTGAAAGACATATATGCTTTATGTATGCATTTAAAACAACCATTTAAATAATTAAAACTAAAATATCAAATTAATTGGGTATACAACATTTCATAAAATTATGCAGTGATATGGTTATTCAATAAACTTGAACACATCAGCCTTGCTATATGAATAAATGTCATAAATTGTATAGCGAAGTTACAAGAATATAATTGCAAACACACTTCAATATATTGAACTATTCACTTAACAATAAATAATTAGTAAAAGCAGTTATATATTCCAGCTTAGCAATTGTTTGCTAGTACCACTTACAAACGCCGACAAAAGCTTACATGATAATACGATCTGAAAATACACAAAAACTATTAAAAACTCAATTAATTTATTAGAAAAATTCACAAATTCCATATAATACATATAATTTCAGTAAAACAGTGTTTAATATAAAAAAAACATAGTAGTAACATTTAGCATAAAAAACTAACACGATAAGTGACGCTTCATAAAAAGAGCACCATTATGTCACAGTAGTGGGTGTCTCAACATCACTTAAATACTTATTTGATGACCGTCACTTAGAGTGTGAAAATACAAGATACAGCTTATGCTGGACAAACTCTCTCTCTGTCCATTTCGTTCAACTACAAAAAGGTAGGCGACTTATATATCCCCAAATAGTATGCGACACTGATGGACAGGCCAGAAGAGAAGAATAGTTCTAGGTAATGTCCTAACCAACTGTCGGGTCATCAGCTGTAATGCTCCCAGATTTGCTTTTCCCACCCTGTCCGTCAAACACATCCTGGAACTAGTGTAAACTTCTGACGACCCCTGTCTTCGGAAAAATGTAGGGTTAAAACCCATTTAATCCATCTTATCCTCTCGTCTTTGTATTTTGCCGTGTTCGCAGATATTATAGGATCAGAAATAATAAATAATATAAGGCAAAGGTCAATTTAAAGACTTTGAATAAATATGGCACTTTCTTAAATTCTTGAACTATACAAGTTCAAGCACTTTTTTATACTTATGATGGATGTGCATTTTTTACTTGTTGCGTATAAAATTCAGAAAATGATTTAGTAAATTTTAAAACGTTAAATAATCGATTTTGTAATTCTACAATTCGTATATTTGATTCAACTGAATATTATAAACAAGCACACATAACTTGCTTGATTCTGTAAAATATAATTATTAATCCTATCTTATTCATATTTGTATTAATTTAATGTCAATAATTTTTACAAACAATAAAGTCAAATTGTTTTAAAATACAATTTTATTAACATATTCAGAGCTATTTAAAGCACTCCATATAATTTCGTACAGAAAAAAGTTGCATATACACACTAAAATATCATATTTGTACTCAATATATCACAAAAGAAAGATTATAAAAATGACACTTTTTGATTATATCTATTTCCGATTTAGTATTATTATATTAGTATATTCTGTCACAACTGCTAATTTGGAATGTACTAAAAATATGGAGTATTAAATTTGAAAATGAAGTAATTTTAATATCTGCAAAAAATTCTAAACATTTCTGAATTATTAACGAAGTTAATTTAAAAATTGGAGACTAACTATATTTTACGAAAATCGTTAAGACAAAGGAAACTATGATATGTAGCTTTATTTAGAGTTATAACTATATATTGTATATAAATTTGTTTCTATAAAATTATAAACTACAAGTCAAAAATAAGTACGACAATTAAGATTTCTATAAAATATACACTTTGTTTCGATGAATGTATTCGAATATAGGCTTAGTCTAAAAAAACACTATAAGTCCAGTAACCTATCAAAAATGTCGAAATAGCTATATTTACATTATATTACAACCCATTAATTATATATTAATTTAAAAAGTATAAAGAATACAGAATCTAGAGTATCTTTAAAAAAAGAATAAATATTCTTTTGAGTTCAAAACTAAAGACGATTTGCTCAATCAATGGGTCACATTTACACTTTAATTGTGTTACTTCGATAAAGACATATATGCTTTATAAAAATTAAACAATAATACTGTTAATATATTCTATATTATACAAATTTAGTATAATATATTATGGAACATTTTCCGAAATGAACGCTGATATAATATAATAATGTAGGTATAATAAAATGACTCAGTTATCCAATTATAATCTACTGATTTGATAAATAAATAAGAAAAAAACAAAAGCTAGGTGAAACATGTCATGAACAAGAAAAAACAACACAATGCTACATTATGATAAATTTAAAGCATTATTAAAATATCCCTTTCCTGTTAAATAATTCTGTTTGAGATAATAATAGTTCTATATTGAAAAAACCACTTGAATTTAAAATAAAAATATTTTTAATAGGAGGTCCGAGCTTTCGATGCTACTCGCATCATA
>JAYRBW010138968.1:0-15274 GCA_036023295.1 Invenusta paracnida
AACTATCCTATATTACCTACTACATAGTTCGCTTAGCTTTACTAGCTAACGACCTATTGCCATAGGTCTAGATTTATGATTTAATAAAAGAGATGACTTAAAAGAAAAAAAGGGGAATCTATAAATGGACTATTATGAGGAATTTGGAATCAAAATAGTTTCGTCAAAGACAGCTAAATACATAGGTTGCCAACTGTCTTGAACATCACGATAACAAGTCTTGATTAAGCTGACAATTGGTATACGAGCCTTTTGCATAGCCGAAGTTGCTCGTGAATGAGACGATTTAGAAAACGTTTCTCCTAGAATTATTAAGCGCAAATAGATACATACATAACATAAGCCTTGTCTTGAAGAATTTATATACCTATTCACAAAGCTAATCGTGAAGCATCAATATTGGAATTATTTCAGCAACAAGCTTGTAGAATCATTCATTGAAAGTTGACGTGGTTTATAGTTTGAATTTTGAATTTTTGTTAGCTATATATGTATATATAAATACAATTTGAAAAATGGAAAAGGGAAAAGTTGATGTTGAACAGGTGTACAATATTAACTTACAAAAAATCCATCGAAACCTTAAAACTTAAATTTAGAGCAAACTTTTGGCACTGAATCGTATTCGTTCCTGCAGAAGAACATTTTTAAATTCTTTCTGATTCATTGTTTGGTCCTTCTTTAAGTACCTATATAACTGGAACGTTTGAGATGTGGGATTATTTTTTACATAAACACAGCTTGGTAACTTGTAAACCTTCTTCTGTTTCACGCGCAAGCTTTAAATTTCGAAGTATTTTTGTTGTTGTAAATTCTGATTACCTGGAAATTTGTTTACGTCTAGAAGGATACCGCCAGACGTTTAGCTCGGCTCAAATATAGCATTGTTACTGATTAAAATAAAAGGACTCAAGCTCTGTGTGATTCATTAAATACTGCTATGCTATAATGGTGATATCTGCGACGTGGTTTGAAGGGAGCATGATATCCTGAGGTGAGATGGATGCTTATGAAGTGTTCTGAGTTGAGATCAAATAATCAATAACACGCCGATGCGAACAGCTGATTAGACGCGCACAAAGTACTTAAGCTCAAACCTCATATCTTGATCTACTATGCATTCATTATATGCTATGGATAATATAGTGCTTTGCGATAAAAGAGAAAGATTGATAAAAGTCTATTTATTCCACATTTTGGAGTAATCTGGTCGTTCATTATTATTACTCAGTCAAAACGCCAATAAATGGGGAATACTAGAAACTTAATAAATGCGCAAAATAGAAATTAAGAATTGAATTCTTCGACAAAAGTAAGTTGCGTCTAAATATTTGAATATTCCTCTGTTTGCAAATGTCGAAACAGGAAATCCTTTAATATATAAATATCAAAAACTTCCTTAATAGAAAGAGCACGGCTAAGAGTAAAACCGAAAATAACAGTTAAATGAAAATAAATTTCGAAACCGAAAGTGGCAATATAGAAAGCAAGTTTTAACACCCATTTGAGGGTTTATTAGCTTACTTATTGTAATTTAGGAATCTACATAAATTCTTTTCAATGAGCTTCTTATTTGAGAACTCATTAATTTCACAAATCACGAAATATAAAATAATTAATCAATCATCTTGCGGAAAATACGACATGAACATTTTTCACAATTTAATCAATTTAACATACGCGCGGTATATATTGCCTATTTTTTTGTTGAAAATGTTACAAAGCATCTTCATTTAACTATATCCGAAGTTTCAAACTGCTTCACTGCTAGGATGAGGGCCTGATGAGCCGCTCCCCCCTCCCCCCCCCGCTAAAGGGATGAGCAAAAAACTAAATTTCTAATTACTGTCCTTCCTGTAAATAGTGTCCTAATATTCCTTTGCTTATGGGAACATCACAAAGATTAAAGTACACATATTTCTGTGCTTGTCATTAAATGAAGAGCACCTGAAACATATAATATGCTCAATTCAGAGATGTAGGTATAATATAAAACCTGGCTTCCTTTGTGAGATGCGGAATTTCAGGGGGGCAATGATTAAATCAAACAACGCTGGGTAATTGGAATGAATATTGAGAAATGAAACTGAAACCTGATTTGTATTCGGATACACAGGAATTAAGAAAGGAATAACTTCGTTGGTTCATAATATACACATCCCGTACCCTTCGAATAGAAATGATGCTATATCAAGAAGACTATTAATGCCCTTATGCTTGTAGATGCATCCTTTAAAGATGACAATTTCGTTGATACACGTCACATTCACAGAAGGACAATTACACTTTCAGTTTGAGATATTATTCAAACTAATGTAATGAAGTTCATAAGCACTTACGTATACTTCAAATTCCTAAGCATGTAACTAAGTAAAGAATTGCACAGAAGAAGTCTAACCTATTTAAGAGAATTGATGGCGAGAAACACAAGCGAGAAACCCTTAATAAGTAATATCTATAGTTTTGTGTTAAATGGGTCCAGAATTGAATCTTCTGTTAGGTCGTATCATTGCTCCAGTGTAAGCTACTCTGTGTTATACAGTTATAGCCAAAAACGCATTTTCTATACTATAAACAAAATTTCGATTTTCTACGAAAACTTGCTATTAATATATTAACACACAAAGAGAATATTGTAGACAAAACTTTTAGTTCGACAAATTTACTGTTGCCCTTAGTTTGGCAATACTCACATATAACATACACATACAGACACTGTTGTATTACAAAGAAATCCTACATTTGCAAGTTTATTAAATGCATCGATTCGGCTCTCAGCATTCCACACACACACACTACAATAGCTCTTGCGTCGAGGAATTGAATGCATGAATCTTGTATCACACCGGAGGCCGTGTCGTCGCCACATTGTCAGACTCCCCTCAGTTCTCTTTGTTCAGTCGCAGGGAATCCATAGAACTCAACACCGAAAGTAATGTATTGACAAATAATATCGAATTCACAACAACAAAAAAAAGAGACGCATTCTTCACCTTAGTTCATTTGATTTTGTATAAAACGTATCATGTGTGCAAGCTCGTGAACGCTGACAGCTGTTGATGCAGAGGGGCAGAATGCGAGTCTTCTTTGGGCCTTTTTATTTCTCGACATCGAATATATATGTATGTACACATCTATATAGTCATTTCGTTGGCATTTATTTCTGTCAAAATACATCAAACATAATAACACACACACACACACACACACCACAGACAGACATATACTTTGAGCGATATATTTGAAATATACATATGTGTATTGCTGTTTTAAAATTGATTCGTATATATATATATGTATAGATTGGAAACTTTCTGGAATCTTTCCTCGCTCAAAAGCAAAATGAAGAAAATCTGTAGAAATGGCGGATTTTCTGACATTCGAGATCAATATAGCTACTGCAGATATTGTTTCAAGATCTGCTGTACTGTATACACAGATATTCGAGCAATCCAAAGGCAGCCTACATCTCACTAGTGGGATCATTTTCTACGCGCAACGTCAGTGTCAACTTTCTCGATGAATTCCTGTGTTCCTCTTCCCTTAAAAGTAAAACAATGTTGCTTTCCTGTTGGGCTGGGGCGGGCGGGGGGGGGGAGGGGAGACGGTTGGCGTAACTTGGATGGAAAGGATTAGCCGGCAAGGGATTGGATTAGTAAGCCTGAGGAGCCAAATATGGGAGCACGATGTGGTAGCAACAGCAGATACAAAAGTGTCTCGCTAGTCATGTCCTTCTTCTGTTTCTTGGGATTTATAAGCTGCTCAGATGACTTTTACCTGAACGAGAGCGCTGTGTCATTGAAGCATTGCTTGTGGCCATCAACAATGGGAGTATCCTGAGACTGGAGAGAGATGAGTACAAAAACACAGCGGCTCACATTTTATCCATCTTATACTTATGTTCGTGTTTTCTGATTCAGCCCGAGGACAGTATAATTTACTCTGCTAGCCCCCCCCTCCAAGTTTTGGACCTCTTTCCACTCAGCTGTGGACTGTGGTCAGAAATTGAGTTCAACAACATTGCAGCTAAAGTGCAGTGTTCTTTCTTGATTAGTTCAAAGATTATAATTACATTACACACAGGAAAAGATGACGACGGCGTAAATAAACTCTTGCCCTTGTTTTCTCTCTGTGATGTTTACATTGAAAGGTTTTTCACACAACGCCTCTTCCCCATAATCACGAAGACGGGGAAGGCCCTCTCTCGACGGAAGTCCAGATCCCAAGAAAAGCAGAATTTAGAAATAAGCACGTGCTTGTAAGATGCAATCAGTTCTCTTGGAAACCTCGTTATTTTGGAATTAGTGCAGTTTATCTCTGATTAAACAGAAAACGTCACGTCTCCCTTGAAAAATACCAATGTTCCGGCCGTTAGTCATCTGCGGTTGAAAGAAGGAATCCAATGAAGTATTACAATCAATAGCATGTTTCGTTTTTGCATCTGGCTTGACTAGTATGCACTCCTGTTCTTACTTTTCCCGCATTTTAGGGATCTTGAAAGTCTCGTAATTATAAACTCTACAGCTCGCCACTGAAATGGGAATTATTTGCAAGATCGACAGTTAAATATGTTGTTATTTTTGTTGTTGTTTTAATTTAACATGATTAAAAATAACAGAACGGAAACATTTGATATACTATGTAGATACTGATTAACAAATGCGTTTGCATATTATACTATAAGCTTTATGCGTATCATAAATGATTGCAATCGATTCAAAAACAATTTGATTTATAAAAAAATGGTATAATTATGAAATATAGATATTCTATATTTTCTTTACTAACTTTTTAGGATCAATTTCTTTTTATAGTCACTTTCACGCGGGATATATTTCCTATTTTAGATCACCTTTTTATACATAAGACAGAAATCCCTGCTCAAACGCACTAAATATTTGGCCTAGACATAGCAAGCAATAATTGCAATTGTCAATGAAGACATCTTAATTAGATTACTCAAGTTAAGATGGTCGAGGACAATGCATATATCACAATCCAATGATCCCCTCTGTCAGATTGTGGTACAGGGGAGTGTGAATAGGCAGGAGACTCGCTATCAGTTGGTATAATACTAGTTTCAGCTCGGTATAATGAGGAAGAAAGGCGACTCATCAATCAAACACTACAGATCGATAATTACATTAGCTCAGTCTAAAACTAAGTTTTACATGTGCACAACAAAGATTCGGAGAAGTACATTTAAGTCGAGAATATTTCGATAAGGCAGAGGAGAGCAGGGCAGGGCGCGAAGGCATTGAGAATCTAGTTATGCCAATCATTTGCGATAAATAAGTGTTTAATTGAGATTGCTATACTGCCGAAGCTATATTTCAGGACTTCCGAATAATACTTTTTTTATTAAAAAGCTATTGTTGTTTAGTAGTAACAAGTAGTAGTAGTAGTAGTGCACACCACTGCATTGCAAATGTTGAATTATAGAAATAGTAATTAGTGAATGTAAATTGCGTGTCCGACCTTCTTTCTTCTTGCATGTCTGACCTACTTCTTGCATGTCTGACCTTCTTTCTTCTTGCATGTCTGACCTTATTTCTTCTTGCGTGTCCGACCTTCTTTCTTCTTGCATGTCTGACCTACTTCTTGCATGTCTGACCTTCTTTTTTTTTGTATGTCTGACCTTCTTTCTTCTTGCATGTCTGACCTTCTTTCTTCTTGCATGTCTGACCTTCTTTCTTCTTGCATGTCTGACCTTCTTCCTTCTTGCATGTCTGACCTTCTTCCTTCTTGCATGTCTGACCTTCTTCATTCTTGCATGTCTGACCTTCTTCCTTCTTGCATGTCTGACCTTCTTCCTTCTTGCATGTCTGACCTTCTTCCTTCTTGCATGTCTGACCTTCTTTCTTCTTGCATGTCTGACCTTCTTCCTTTTTGCATGTCTGACCTTCTTCCTTCTTGCATGTCTGACCTTCTTCCTTCTTACATGTATGGCCTAGTTTCTTCTGCGTGAAAATGTCTTCAAGCAAAGGAAAACACACAGGTATTGCTAATTGTGCCCTCTGTTAGAAGGTTTCTTATTACAGTTACTATGTCACAGTTGATTTCAAGGTTCTAATTCAATTTGTCATTGAGTTTAGTAGTTTAGTAATTTAAAACATTGCATTTCTTGGGTTCGATTTGGTTGTCACGCATTTGAAATATTTTTCTGAATGAACGACTTTTTAAAATAATCATTGGAATTTAATTTCAAAAGAATTTCTGACAAAAATGACCAAAGGTTGCCATTTCCTTATTGCTACAACTGTAAACGTGAAATATGTTCTGTTGGTGCATGCATAATTGTGTTATAAGTTGTGATATACATAATTTCTATTTGATATAAATATTATTTTGGACAAATGTAAGGTATAAAATATTCGTCTTCGGGAAACTTAAAAATGCTTGCAAATGGTAAATATTACAGATTTAAACAGTAAATGTGAATTACTGATAAAAAGATTATCAGAACGAAAAAGAGATTACATCAATTAAAGAAGGAAGAATACTTTGGAAATATTGGGAAAAGGACGAACCCTGGTTGGCTAGTTGACAGAAGAAGACGTCAATTTAATATGGTGGGGCTTCAAAAACACGAAGCTAGCTAAAATGTTGACATTGTTACAACTATAAGAATTGTAAGAGAAGTTACAGGGAAGAAGATTGTCACCAATGGCACTCTTAATCTTATGCTCCTTCAGTCTCTGTCTCGATGGTGTTTGGTCTTCCAAAGTAAGACTGATCAAGGTCAATCTGGCACGTAAATTTGTATGCCACATATTTAGGTACAGGGTGAATTTTAAGTAACGCCCGATAACGCCCGATTTTTAATAATAAAAGATTTATAGAATAATAAAGTTTTATTAGCATAATGAATTAGAACAGAATAAACAACAAACAAAGTACAATATTCGGTCTATTAATACAGCATAATCATGTATAATGGTGTTCAAACTGCTCCCTATCTACATCAACACACATCTGAAGTCTGGTAGCTACGGAACGGCAGAACTTCGGACAAAGTTCTATGTCGATATTGCGACTTTCTTCTTCAACAAATGTTTTCAGTTGGCGGACTGTTGAGGGGCCTTGGCCATAAACTTTATCCTTCAAAACGCCACAAATAAAAAAAATCCGGAGGTGAAAGGCCTGGGATCTTGGAGGCCATTCAGATGGACCCTGACGTTCGATCCACCGATCAGTAAAACTTTCATCCAACCACTCACGAACTTGTCTTGCGTAGTGTATTGGGGCGCCATCTAGTTGAAAAATACAATCTTGGTGTCCAACGCGCAGCCAAAAGTTTGTCTGTAGCATGTTTAGGTAGAAATTGGCAGTTACAGGGCCTTCAAAGAAGAAGGGTCCTACTATAGACTTACCATTACTTGAAATTGCTCACAAAACTGTTATACACCAGGAAAATTAACTTCCTTTTCTAAAATGAGACCGGAATTCTTCTCCATCATCTCCATCATCTCCATCATGCAGATCCTGAACTAGACATGATATGTATGGTTTCATGTGTCTACTTTTCATCAACTTCAATACGCTGGATTGGCTTATGTGAAGCTCAGCAGCTAGTCGACGACGTGAACATTGTGAACTTACTTGTAGGCGACGAACTACTTCATCACCTTGACTATGTGTTGTAACCGTGACTGGTCTTCCCGACTTAAAGGCATCATTTATTGATCCATGGCTCTTCAAATTTCTTAACCAAAGCAGAAATATTTCTTCCTTGAGGTACAGGGCAATTGAATTCAACTGACAATCTACGACTGGCCTCGGCGCCATTGCAATCAGCTTGATAATAGTGTTTCACAGCTGCAATACGCTGTTCTTTAGTGAAACGTACAGCCATAACAGTTTAGTAATGGATTAATAATATTTTTATTGAATAAAATTAAGTCATCAGCATCTTTCTATATACCCTTTTATGGCTCTATATTTAATTTAAAATGTCATTGCTCTTTTTTTAGTTTAAAATCGGGCGTTACTTAAATTTCACGCTGCACGTGAGTTTTATATCCGAGAGAGAAATATGTTTGACCTTGAAACTGTGGAAGACAGCGCGTTAATATTATTCCAAAACTGAGATTTACAAAGATTGTTACAATTAATTAAGGTTTTCCATTAATAGGAATAGGAAGTGTTTTATAAAGAGAATTTCTCTCTTATTCTCAAAATTCTTGTTTTAATCTGTAATATTTACATTTTGTACGCAATTTTGAATTTCCTGATGACGAATATTGTATACTGGGAAGACGCTTGAACTTTTGTAATAAAAAAACTAGTTTATTCTGTTGTAAAGTTCATAAATATGTGTTTAAATAATAATTGCACTAATTGGTTTTGTTTCACAAAAAAATAATTTTACGTCTCTTGTTCAGGCAACAATTTCTTTCACAAATACATTATTAAAATTAATTAAAGAACAAATTTAACAAAGTAAACCGGACGTAGTTCAGAATCAATCCTCGGGAAAACTTAATTTCGCAAAATAATTAGAAAACATGTTATCTACCGCAAAGTTACTTCAAAACATCCAAATGAGAATGAAAGAAACAACTCTCTTGATAGCAATTAATGCTCACTGCTCATCAATTAATTGCCGAATCCCCATCAAGGTTTCAACTTTGAGGAGCAAATATATACTGTGCACAAGAAGGGTGCCTCTTCCTCCCCTGTTAGTTGGTGGAAACTCGGCCTACCAAACTGTCAAAAGGTCATCGATTGCTAATCGGTCTTTACTTTCTGTTCTATTGTCAAGGTGTAGAAGCTTCCGGGGGACAGCACACAGTCTGTCAACCTTTTATATCTATATCTCAGTTTCGTGTTTTTCACTGTCTTGACTAGCAGGCAACTAAATTACGAAGAAATAGTATACTAAAGATATATATTTAATTAGTTGCATTAAGTGGGTTCTAGTTAAAGAGGACAGGAACGAGGGAATGATACTATATTGGACAGGTTTTTTTATGCTGCAAGAAACAAATAAAACTTTCGCTTTTAAAGGCATTGAAGCATTTTGTTTTTTCCCCAACTTAAATATAATCGTTAATAGTGGTTTCTCTGCCCTACCCTGTCTGCCCCGTCTTTTTAAAATAATTAGGATATAAACAATCTATTTTAAATAGCAACTATTCAGTTTCCCCTTTCAATCGATTTCCGTAAATGTAAAATTATTGATATTTGAGAAGTCGCACGCGTTCCAAAAAAGTTTATTTCTTTGTTTCTGAATATTTGTGTCATAAGTTGTCCCTTCTTTTATCCAACGATTTCGGACTTTACCAACGCCTGGAATTGCTTTTAATAAAGATCTAAGATCCATATTAGAATCTTGAAACTATGGTATAAAACCACAGAGTAAAGAAGCAAAGAATTTCTGCTATTATTGATCCTGTTTATCGATTCAGTTTAATAAGTTGCACGCGTCAAAACTTTTGCAAAATAATGTTTCAAAAACTGACTGTATATATAGAAAGAGTTTTGGTAGTAAATGAGTCTTAAATATAATGATACAGGCAAAACATTTTGTATTTTATATATATATATTTACTCTTAAAATTAATTTGATAAAAATACTTAATCCTACCTGTTTAGTACAATATATTATTGATATGTGTTTTAACTAAATCCTAGATTGAAGAAAAAGCCCCAATTTTAACTTAAAAACGTTTATATTCTAAAGTATAAACTATAAAACGTTATCCAGAAGAATTTTCGTTTTGAAACATAAATGTAAGTATGTTGATACCTGTACAGAGAGATTATATCAATTAGTTATCTTTTTAAAATAAATGCTTTCTTTTCATATAATTGTGGAATGCAAATATCTCCACCTTTTAACAAAACAAACGATTGCGCAGGTGCTATCCATTTATCGTAACATTTCACGTGTTTTCAATCAATATAATTCATACAACTATAATAATTGTGATATGCATATCTTTCCTGAACACTGCATCGCTTGATTTCCTATTCGTAAAAGCTGTCAGTTACCTATCTTTATTGACCTATGTTAACGTTATATATGCAAATCGTAACTAAATAATCGCTCCAAAGATTATAACTTTTAATTACTATATTCCTATTGCTCCATGTGATTTTCATTCTTATTTGAAATAAAGAGCTATTATTATTATTATTATTATTATTATTATTACTATTGCAACATTCAGTAATGTGTTGTAGTTTTTAACCTTTAATATGTAAACTTAAGTGAATGCGTTCATACATATAATAGCTTATTTTATCTACACAGAATGCTTGATAACATATAATAAAATAATAATCGTGATAAGTCCTGGAATCGCAGAGATCCACTCCCTCCAGATCCACTCGGGTGCTAGTAAGATCTAACATCCTCCAGCTGCGGGACTATAGAGGGGTCAATGTTGATATCTCGTTCCTTGAAGCTGGAGGGTGCTAGCTGCGGGACTATAGGGGGTCAATGTTGGCACCTTGTTCCTTGTAGCTGGAGGGTGCTAGCTGTGGGACTATAGGGGGGTCAATGTTGGTACCTCGTTCCTTGTAGCTGGAGGGTGCTAGCTGGGGGACTATTATGAGGTCAATGTTGGTACCTCAACTCTCTTTACCAGTTACAATTTTTCACGTTTTATTGAGCTCATATTATGACAAAATGTTCAATCAAATCTGTTTTAATAATACTGTTTGTAAAGTCTGCATGCATAGAAATCAATTATCCAATTTTAACACGTGAATAGGTATTGGCCAATTAGCTTGGGGTTCTTTGTATATAATGATCGATTTTTAACGTACCTATGCTGTTCAAATTATTAGAATTTTAGTGATTAGTTAAATCTCGAGGAATACACAAAATTGTTATTATAGCTGAAAATCAATTACATAAAAATGCCATGTGAAAGAAAATAGAGCTGTAGATTTAATTGAAATGAAATGAAATACTTCTACGCTATCTTGAGATGAAACATGGGGACGTATCTTGCTGATGAAACGGTGGACAACCAAGAACGCCAACGCCAATTCAGTTCAGTTATATTGCTGTTCTGTTACAGTGAATAAAATTCACAAAAATACGGAAATTACAAGGTGCAAGAAAGTGTCAATTAATTGTTTTCTACGCTCGCCAACTTTATCTCAACTGCTGGTAGAAACAATCGCAAATATACTGATCCATTATGTCTTGCAAATTAATAATTTTACCCTTTTATTTAGAAGAAAACGTTTAATATTTTAATAAGTTCATGATAATTTAGGAAATACTTTAAAAATGGTTCACGCTATAATTTAATGTTTTGAAAATTGCTTGTTTAGTTCTTTCCAACTGGAAGGATGCCATTTTTGTATATCTCGAGACATACTTGATTTTAATTAAGTTTTAGGATTAACAAATTCCTTCCCAGTTTTCCTCGAAAATTGACACTTGATGAGAGTGAAAAGTGTCTGGAAGAAAGGCTTGAAGTGGAGTTGACATGGCACACCATAATATGAATCAGAAAATCTTATGCATTATAGGCAGAATCAATTTAATATACAGCTTTGGAGTAATGCATAATAATCCGATTAATGTGGGTTTCATCTTTTTTTCTGTGAATAAATTTAAGATGGATATGTAATTTAAAAACGCACAATATTTGCAGGTTAGAATAATAGAAATTAATCAATATAATATACAGTATATATAAAAGTATATCAAGTTAAACAAATTATATCTATGATCAGATTTGAAGATATTTCGAGAGAAAAATCAAATCAAACGAAGATAATTAATCATTAACATTGCTTTCAAAATTTTATAAATAATATTTCCAAATAAGTTAAACAATTCTTTTAGTATGATATATACTTGTTGTATTACCTGATGAGAATTCTGTGAGATACTCGCAGAATAGTCCTCTCATAATACCAAATCCCTCGTTGACCCTGCCTGACTCCAAGAATTATTAGATAAGCGGTCTGGTCGCGTGCGGCAGAAGTTCTGGATGACCACCCCAGGGGAGGAGGGCCTATTCAGATGAAACAAAGGAAGAAAAAGCAGTATTATTGAAACGCCTGTTTCTTCAAGCATATATTGAAATAATTCATTATTGATAACTATAACGGCATTTCTCTTAATTTCGTCAGCTCAAAAACAAATTTAAAACGAAATTTGAAAACTTGACACGTAAATTAAAGAAATTTAAATGTGTGTAACATTAATAGTGAAATCAATAAACTTAAATCGTAGGTATATACAAATACTGGATGCATAATTATGAGACTTCTTTTATATATTTAATTTGTTTTGTTTTGCTACGTGTAAAGATTGTCAAATAAAATTTCCGTCAGACTGTATTTTTACTTTGTAATTAATATTAACGAGCAATTAATTCTATTCGGTTATTCGGAGCCTAGTATGTCCAGGAATTTGTCAGCTTAAAGTCTCCATAGTGTCTCGATAAAATAGGCTAGAATTAGGTGAATAACATCTTTTAACAGGTAGTGGCAAATTTGTTGGATGAGAGAGAAAACACAGCTCATGTTATGAAGCGATAGTTGAACAGACTTTCCCTCTGCTTTCTTTGAAAGCATCGTTTCAATTCATCTCAGAACAATCCAGTTAACTATACTTGCTACACTTTGTCTTGACAATTGAAACGCATTTTATAGGCGAAAATGATGGAAAATTACAGCAATGTATATTTTAAATATTTCTTATTTTAGCAGCTTTCTTTCTTAGACTGCAAATCGATTGGAATTGTATTATTTATTATATCGATGATTAAGACAGTAATCAGTCAATGCCTTTTTTTAAATTGCATTTAAAATATTGTAATTTGTTTAAATTCTGGTAATTTAAAACTATACCGAAATATACGCGCATATTTAATAATTAATATTTCAATATATCATTGGTAGCTATACAGGCATGACTAAATTTAAAAAGAAACCGATTTCGGTTCAGTAAGATAAGTAATTAGCTGTTTTTCACCAACTTTATTTCAAAGCTATAAAACTCTTCAGGGCTATAGACAATCACAGGAGATTACAATAATTATCAATTGTTGGCGGGGTACGCCCTCCCCTTCTGACAACAAGTCTGGGCGTCTTATCAGCTCATTAATGAATCGGAAATGGGCAAGGCTCTTCAACAATACACCAAATTAATTGCGTTGGTTGAAGCGTGGACACTCGCCTACAAATATAAGAGAAACTTGTGTGCACAAGTGACTTCTCATCCAAGTTCTAATATTGCTTTCTATTTCGGTAATTATCTCTTCAATTTGTTGAATACGAGGCAAACTCAAGGAAACAGGTGAAGCTATCCAGTAATATTGCGTCACCTAGAACTACGCAGTATATAATTATGATACACCGGTTTCTCGAATTAATAAAGCTCCATAAAAATTCCAAACTTATTAGCTTTAAAAACTTCAATTAATAACATTCTACATTTATAAGTAACAACTTCGGTTTAATTTATTTTTCTCTTTCAAATTCGCTTCTTTTTGAAGTAGTCTTGTTTTAAAACGCTATTACTGTATCTAAATAGTATATCAAGAAAAAAATGTTACTTTGAGATCCATGACTGTGACACAACTATGCATGTTACACAATGCTATTATCTAAGATAGGTCTTCAAAAGATAGGTATAGTTAGTTACATAACGCCCTTACCTTTGACGAGAACTGGGTGTGGCCCAAAATGCTTTAATTAGACAGTTATGCAAGTCAGCTGTTCTAAACAATCCCAAAGACCTTGTTTTTAGACGACGCATTCAGTTTTGAAAGTGTTATTTATGATTTATTGATGGCGTGCTATAACTCTTGTATTTAATTATAGTACCTACTACAAGGAGTGGAGGCTTCTCAGGAAAACCCCCAGCAGCAAGGTCGGCACAGTGCTGTTGGTATCTCTCGTACTCTAAGTAGTATCTCTTAGTAGTAGGGAATCACAAATTATATAATCTTTAATTTCCCACCATTTCCCTTTTAAATCTGTACGTTGAGTGTTGTTAAGTGTAGGACAATAGTTTAATTGAAATTCAACAAAACACATTAAATAATAAACACATGGAATAGATACATGTAGAGCGAAAGATATCTTCAAAACTTTTCTAAAACTTAAACAACATCATTTCCTGTGTTTAAAAGCCCCAATATAATTTGTCATGTTGATACAATAACATCCATTTCCTTCGTTACAACCTAAACCTCCACGACAATCCGGCTTCTAATGATTTTAGATACTCGCTTCCTCTGCTGCCTATTCATAGAACATGGTTACTCCTCCCCCCTCCCCTCCCCCCCCCCCCCCTACGCATTAAGTTTCCTCGGCCTGACCAAAAGTTTTCTATATAGAAAGCCTCTTCTCTAAAGCGGTAGATAAGCAACCGATGCTGTTGATACTCCAGGCGATTCCAAAGCTCAACAAGGTCACCGGTCGCTAGCTAGCTAAGTTGAAGTCTACAACTTTCTAGTAGCGACGGGGATCGTAGCGAAACCTTTCGCAACTTGCCTGTTACATCCACTTTAAAAGAGGACGTTAGATGTATTAGATAGCTGCAATTGGAGCAAACATGGGACAAGTAGACAAGAAGATATTAAGAAAAAATAGAGTCGGGGGCCCTGTGTATATGAAAGCGCGTGTATATCCAGTTACTTAAATAGAAGGGCCATTAATTCCTGAATAAGACTTTTGACTACCGACTTAAGTAATTGCATCATGATACTCGCATCGTGGTAGTAATGGTGGCAATTCCTCTCCCATAAGCGTATCGTGATCAAGTAGATAATACAGGGATACCTCCTACTAGGTAGTCTTGTGAACTCCCAGCTATTGTCAGAATGAAACATCCCACAAGAAAGTATTTAATTATGTAAACTACTAATAACGATTGTCATATGTTAGCCATTTGTATGATGGTTACTATCTTAAAGTTATACTTACGGAATATTTTCCTATCAAAGTAGGAATATAAAAATATATGTTGACGTCTATTTTTTTTTTTTTAGTTTGTATAATCGATGAATGTATTATACAGAACCATTTGCATACAAAGTTTGAATACAAAAGAGAGGCAAATTTATAAAAACTTGTTTTCGATCTACGCAAACGTATTTATTGTCATTTAGGGAATATAAGCGACAAACGAGACAGAATTACATATATCAAACACAGTTCAAATCATACAACTAATCTATTTAAATACATGTGTATTGAAAATCAGTGTTTTTCTTATATTCTCTGCTATCTCCTCTCTCCTCTCTCCTCTCTCTTCTCTCCTCTCTCCTCTCTACTCTCTCCTCTCTCCTCT
>JAYRBW010138979.1:0-15271 GCA_036023295.1 Invenusta paracnida
AATGTAATGCCTGATTGTAATGCCTAATATAATTGTAATGCCAGATTTGGCATTACAATCAGGCATTACATTTTTGGAAATATGGCATTACAAAAAGTTCATTTTAATGTAATGCCAAATTTAATTTGGCATTACAATTCAGGCATTACAATTTTGGAAATATGGCATTACATTTCTTTTTTTAATATGCCATTACAAAATTTACAGTGTACGTCTGCAGCTGTTGATGCTACATCCTCTCCGTTGTCCTGTTGTACATGAACAGGTCGTGAGGAAGACGCTGAAGCCACTGACTTCCGTCTAGAGGATTGAGATAGGACATATATGTCCATTTGATGTACTTAATCAACACAAGTTATAATTTTAGTAAGGGTTTGATTTAACTGAAAGTCAAAATACACGCACACTTCAAATTTACTTTTAATTACAACCTTAGACATATAAAGACATTTAAAACTTATTCATTAATATAGACAAACTACTTATAGGAAATTCATATGTTGTTCAATATTTGTTTTAGCTGCTCATCGCGTTTTCAGAAATAAAGACAACTTACTTGCAAGTGAAAGCTTTCTTGCTTGGAGAAAACCTTTCATTGGCAAACTTATTCTTAAGATTAGTTATCCAGTCAACTTGTGCCCTCAGTTAATATCTTTCAAGCCGATTAGCAGGTCTAGGCTTCTTTAGCTTTTAAGCTCTCCTAACATTAATTTGATTTAAGCATATATTGTGTCATATCACTTGGCAATTACGTTTATATCTAAAATGCGATTTGCAATGTCCTTCAGCGTGATTTATTAGTTATTAGGGGTCAAAAATGGGTCTTTTATCCTTATCATTGATGACTAGAGCTGTTAGCATCTCTCCAGCAAATCCTGATGCTCTTGTTCTTGGCTTGACGATACTATCACACCGGCTATTTATTGATAATTTCGTTAACCTTATTTATTGATATTGACGTTTTACCAAAAAATGTCTTTCTTGTTTAAAATTGATATTTTCGGAAAGCAGATTTTTTGTTTTAAATCAGTAGATACGACAAGTTCTATTTAACAATATTATGCAAAATAATAGCGTAGCTTTAAAGTGAAAATAAAACTAAATTTTATCGAAAACTGTATGAAAACCAAAATAGAACTATTTCAAAGTAAAGTGGAACATAGTGATACCGCAAGATTTGTTAGATTCATATTTTGATAATAGTGTTTACATTTCCATATTTTACGCGTTTACAGCAAAGTTAACATACTTGACTATAACTCATTTGATAAGGAATAATATAAAAGCGGACATCAATCACATTATCCTTGTTCATTTTAAGTTTTTTTCCCATACATATCACGGGAAAGATTAATATAACGTCGTATAAAACATTCAAACATATTAGTCATGTTGCAAGTCAGATAAATAAAACTATTCCTTTATTTTAAACCATACAAAATTCCTAAATAAAAGTCAACAAATTACAGCATTCAAACTCTATTGTCTTCTCTAAATACAATTATGGCATTGAACTTATTGGAAAAGCAAACAATATAGACCTTAAAATACTACAAAAGGCTCAAAAGAATACTAAAACTTATACTAACGAAACAAAAGAGAACATCCACAAATTTTAAACACAAATATACAGAAACTTTGAAAGTAACTGACAATCATTTAAAGCTTAGACTATCTTTACTAATCCATAAGATCATACATCGCCTAAATAAATCACTGTCTGGTCTAATCAAAAATGTAAACAAATTAAACACATATTATAACATAACTACTCGAAATCAAAACAATATTTATTTAACTACAAAAGCTTATGCCAAACATAATAAAATTATAGATACTGCTAGCATCTTCTGGAATAGCCTTAATGATACAATAAAATCTCAGAGTAACAGATCTAGATTCAAAACAAAATTAAGCGAAGAGATATTAAGTACTTACACAGTTACTAATCATGCAAATCTCATCTAATTATCTAATTTCTATATTCACATGTCATATTCTTGTTCTTCAAAAACCGTTTTTATTTTTTATAAACATTTAAAAAAAAATTTGCTGAGCCGGTCATTTTATTACTGTAACCAATTATAAATACTTCTAGACTATAACCTATATAGAACAGATGTACTCTTAGATGTATGTATAATCTTTAAGGTAATATATATATTTTTTATTTATACCTACAAATATTAGAAATATAAATACATACATGAGTATGATGTATACATATCCTGTGCCTAATCCTACAGTATCTGACTGACCCTATATCTTGTAATATTATTTTTGACTATTAACTTTACAGTAATTTTTAAGTAGTATCTACTTATCCAAGATCCACTTACTTCATATTGTGTATGTATATATATATGTAGACCAATATGTAAATTTAGTGTGTATGTATAAAATGTATTTTATTGGGATAGCCTCCTACATATTATATCTATATAGTTATATTTCAATTTTTTATTATTATCACCCTTTTATCTGCAGTTATAGATTCTTTCTCTTCTCTCCTTCTCCTTTTGAACTTTAATTACATTTACTTCTCTCAGCGTGCATACTATATTCCTTATTACTATAATAAACAAAATTGTTTGGTAGCTAGCCCGATCACTTTTGTGCCTCTAGCTCCCAAGGGCATCATGTCATTTTTTTATTGTCATCCTGTACCTATGCATTTGATCGTGTAATTTATTTCTTTGATATTGCACTGAAATATAATAATAATTATTACTATTAATTCAATTTTAGATCTAAAATTAGTAGAATGCGGTGACAAGGATATACAAGGATATTAGTCAAACATTTATAATTACATGTTTTAATATATCCTTATCCAAAGTACACCTATCCACTTCAAAGTTGACATCTATCACGACCTAAGAAGGATGTACTTGAATAATTAAAGTCTAACTGCGACGTTCACTGACATACATATATATATTGCTTGGGTTCAAATATCAAAATCCAACTCTATAAAAGACTACGATCCGAGTTGAGTTACCATAAGATTTTCACTTCGCACATCTAATACACACCGAATCGTTTCCAAACAAAAGGACATTTTCGAAGGTAACTATAACAACTTATCGTTATTCTACATTTATATATACATGTATACACCTACTAATTTATCTACAAATAACAATGATAAACATACATAATAGATATTACTGTCGATATGTTTTAAATTTAGGTAATTTTATTATTATTCAAACGTGCGATACCTTTCTACGCACGTCCGACCCATCGTAGACTAAATATACAACTATATCGTGCAAGTTACACTCAAAGAGATAGTCGATACAGTGCACTATAAGTTATATATTGATACATATTTTATATAATGTCAGTTATATTGTAACATTTAGACGACGCCATGAACCAAGGAATATAGGATTGTAAATAAGGCTAACTCTTTTGATTAAAGCGAAAAATTCACCACCACTTTGAAACCGCACCAAACAACCAATTTACACTGTAAAACAGTAAAAAAAGGTCGATTTTCAAACGGACAAATATACATTATATAAAGTAATGCTGATACGAAAAGTAAAACTATAAAAATGTGCGTCAAAATGTTAGCTACAATAATTGAAGTAAAGTATAGTTTAAATAAAAATTAAGAAGAATTTTGATAGTGGCAAATAACTAGTCTTCATACATTATTTTGTATGCATATTTTGTATCTCTACGGCTTAAAAATAGAAAAAAATAGTTTTTTGCCGCTATCGAAAAACGTTATTATTATTTAAGCTATACCCCAATTAATTACATACGTTTTTAAAGTAGTGTATTTGTTTAATACAATTTCCAAATAAGCGTAATTTTTATAATTGAGTGAGCCTTTTTTACAATCCCATATTCTTTGTTTCGAATTATTAGACGAGCATTTAGACAACGTCCCGCACTATAAACGCAACCGAAGCAATATGCTGCCAGCCAGCTACAACTTTCGTCTCCTCCTCCTCCTGGTGGGAGTGGTGGCTCTCACCTCCGCCGACACGGTGATCATGAACGAGGACGACCTGGTTGGGACGTGCACACGCACCTGCAACAACCTCCCCACGGTGAACGACAAGAATGGGTGCTCCGTTATAACCGGCTGCCGGAAGAGCAGCACCGGGTGGAACCGGGGCTTCGTCCGCTGCGACTTCTGCCTCTGCCAATGTACCAGATCCCGGCCCCAAAGACAGGTGCGTCCCAATTGTCTCTCTTTCCTTTATCTTTATTTATTTCAATCTCTTTTGCAAGTGCGTCGATCCTCTATATTTTTCTATTTAGCTCTTTAATATATCTTTCTCTTTCTTCCAATTTCTCGTTTAACTCTCTCTCTTCTGCTCTTTTTCTATTTTGTCTTTCTACTCTCTATTTTTAATTTTCTTTTTCTTTTTTTCCTCTTTTTACATTCTTTCTTTTTTTGTTGTTGTTTGATTTATCTTTTTTTATCTTTTTCTATTTCTTCCATTACTTTATCTCCCCGGTCCTGCTCCCTCGACCGCCTCAGACCCATGTGACGCAACAGAGACGCACCTTCAGGGAGCCCGACATATTTGGCACGTGCACGGGTACCTGCGATCGAGGCGGTATCCAACGGACCAACTACGCCGGGTGCTCAGAGGTGCGCGACTGCCGCCGTGAGAGGAAGGGCTGGAATCGGGGCTTCGTGCGCTGCGACTACTGCTCTTGCAACTGCGTGAAGCGAACCTACACCCGCAAGTACCGGCTCACCAATCTCCGGTGAGTCATCATCATATATAGGTAGATAGGTGATACTCAGCTGTGCACTGCACTGACAGCTGGTTAGGTTACCTATGAGTTATCTCGTAGATTCAGGGCCGTATACAGACTTTTTTTTTCAGGGGACGGCAAGGTTTATAAAAGGGCGCCAAAATGTCTTTAATATAAAAACCGGCATAAAAACGGCCAGATACAGCATCTTAGAAAGGGGGGCACGTCGAAGGCGTAGCCAAGGCACTAATTATGCTTATCAGTCAAAGCTTTTCCCTCCCTCCTCCACCTCTCCTCCTCCTGGTCATGACGTCGAAATAGCCTCTACTACTAAAACAGTAGGAGTTTCTAGTAATTTTCTCAATAGGGAGTTATAACAAACCAAAAAAGCGCTTTTGTTCTGATATTGAAATAGGCGGCATATAATCATTCGGCGTGGGTACGGCCCTGAGATTGGCTGTGAGTTGTGCATAGCATTTCAAATATAATATGGCTATGAGTTATTGCGTATATTATATTGATGATTGAGTTATCTCGCACATTCTGTCTATATTCTGTTTATGGTTTCATGTAGATATTATACTATTATATTAGTTTAACTAGTAGCCACTTCATAAAAATATTTACTCACATTGATATGTATAATGATGACTATTTTCCGAGAGAAAGGGTTTTGTTCGGGTAATAGGGTTTTCTCAAAATTGTTTACGTTTTTAAATTACAGCCAAATATATTCCGTTTTCAGAATAAATTTATGAAGAGGCTATAGCATAGCAAACTAAACGAATATTGACATCTGGTTTCGGTTTCGTCGAGTCAGTATTTAGACAAAAGTGTTAAACGCATATTTAGCATGCTTACATCTCGTTGCGTAATTGTTTTAAATAATATTAGATTTCTGAATGTAATTAATACATAAAAATATATTTCAAAATGGATAATTAATTAATTATTGGAAATGGATTTTTATAACAATAGATACAATATGCATAATAACCATGAAAACTTCACATCTTACTCTCTATATTTCTAAACTTAGGCTCTTTTCTTTTTCTGTTTCCCTCTTTCCACATCCTTTCTTTCGCTCTCTCTCTCTCTCATCTTTCTCTTCCTCTCTCACTCTTCCTTCCTGCCACCCGTAGTTACAACTTGAGCGCCGCATTCGAGGTTTCCCTGCTTCTGGACGGCCGCCTGGCAGCCACTACGGTCCGTAACTACGGGCACACCTCCCAAGCCTCCTCTCGCCAGCTCTCGTACATCAAATCGATCAGCACCTCCGTCTCCACGACAAACAGCCTCAAGGTGGGCCTTTCTGTGACCGTGGAGGCGGGTGTCTGGGTGGGCGTGGCCAGTATCTCTACCAGCACCACCGCCTCCATTAGCACCGGGTTCGCGTACACCTCCGGTCCGACAGAGACTACGGTGCGTCTCATTAATTTCTTAATTAATTGTTCATTCATTCGTTCGTTCATTCGTTCCTTAATTTCATCTTTCTTCCTTCCTTTTCTTCTTCCTTCCTTCCTTTCTTTCTTCCTTTCTTTCATCCTTCTTTCCTTTCTTCTTTTTCTTCCTTCCTTCCTTTCTTTCTTTATTCCTTTCTTTCATCCTTCCTTCCTTCCTTGCGTCCTTCAATCCTTCATTTATTCCTTCTTTCTTTTATAGCTTACTTTTATTTAATCACCAAATACATTAAGTTCACTTATTTGTTGGTTTTGAAAAAAAATATATTATTGGTGTTATATTACTTATTATTTATATTGACCAGATCTTTTTGCCGTTACTATAACAAAAAACGGTGTTCTTACCGAGCAGATAATAAGTGAAATATAAGTAAAATATTGTTATCTATTGTGATTGTTTTTCTGTGCCAAATTTTCTAGTCTTCTGATATATTATACCGCGTGGTTTGCTTATTTCATCTCTTATAGTTTTTAGAATAATGTATATTATATTTATGTATCTCAATTAAGCACTCACTATAAATACCTTGATTAGACTATATTTATGGAGTCCAGAAATAAATCATGATGTTCATAACAACAGTGGTTATATTTCGAATAAATCGTATAATATACATAGTATATATACAATATTTAAAAGTTATTATATATGATTACAAAAAATTGTTCAATTAATAAATATACATTTTGCGATAGAAGACAAAGATAGATAGTGGGTGAGTTTACAATCGGTTTTAATCCCAGTTTCAACTCCATGATGTAATACAGTGTAAAAATAGATTTCCAAACAAGCAAATGTACATGATATAAAGCATTGTTCTGAAAAGTAAAACTATATAAATCTGCAAAAGAATAAGACCTACAAGAATATATAACTTATAGGAGTATAGCTTAGATAATAAAAAAAGTTTTTCTGATAACAAAAAAACCTAGTCTTGCTTGTATTATATTATGGAGCCGAAACCGGATCAAAACCGACTGTAAACTAACCCACTGGGTGTGGTTTATATTCCCTTCCTTTGCTCGGTCTTAGTCCTACGACCCCATCGCAACACATTTTACAATTGCTTATAGAAAAATGATTTAAATACACATATATTGTATCCTACTTACTGCATACTACTTAATGGCTACTAGTTAAGACTTACAGGCACTTAGTCTTAGACCATATATTATATATAAAAGAATACGAAATTTTGTATTTCTGAGAAATTGAAAAGTCTATGACTAAGACCAACGAAAAAGTTAATTTGACATTATATGTTACCTTCGCATTTGTCTTTAAGACCACATCTTAGGTTAAAAAAACGAGTTTATGTTCGGGTATTTCTACGGTCTTAAGACTAAGACTAAGACTCATAATAAGACCAATAAGGAAAAAACGAAACATAAACTCACCCATTGTATTACGTGCTCATGTATATTTTGTTAATAAAATATATGCGGATGACGAGCATATTCGTCCAAGATTTTATAACCAACTATTATACATGCATATACTCAAAATTTTGTAATAATTATTCTGTGTAACTCATTACCTAATCCTGATGCAGACCCACACGGACACCGTTACGGGCACCGTGACAGTCCCACCCCGCAAGTCCATCCGGATGGTGGTTGTGGGGAGCAAGTCAAAGGTCCAGATCCCCTACTCGGGCACCCTGGTCACGGAGTACGAGGACGGGACGACGAAAAGTCGCAGCACGACCGGGATCTACACCAACATTCAGCTCGATCACTTCCGCGTTAACTATGAGGCGGCAGTGGCCTTGACGGGCTAGACGACGACGCAGTAACCTTTGAAATATGTGCGGCGGTATTATGTATATAAGGATTCACCGGGCTTACTAGACCAAATTTAATTTTTCTATCTTATATATATCAGTTCAAATTGAGTAGTTTAAACTTTTGATTAAAAAAATACATCATGTTAAAATATTTAAAATTATCAAAATAGTGAAAAATTGACGAAAAAAATTGAATTATGACAGAAAAAAAAGAATAACGCTTATGAAGTTTTATACATATTTATATGAGATACCTGTGGTAAGAGATGTGTTATATAAGTTACTTATGCACTCCATATTTTCAAAACAGATTTTCACGAATAATTATTGTGAATATTAATCAACAACTAAAAAATAATAAAAATACCTCACAACTTATTTTGCCTCTTCTGAAAAATCAAAATTGTAACCTAACCCCTGTGCATATAAAGTCATATAATACTGTACAATTCTGTATATTATTGAATCATACTAAAGGAGACTAGGAACCGCTCATCTATAATTAATAAATTATTATATTATGGTATAATTATAATTAATGTTAAATTGTTTGTCAGACAGTTTATATATTGTAAACCAAACATATGTTTATATTGTTACTACATACTATTTATATGTATATTTACTTTATGCATTATGTTTAAATGTATAACCTTATTCTATACAATATTTAATAAATCATAATTTGAATCACATTGAATCTATTTTCTTCATTGCCAAAAACCGTTTTCCTTTTTAATTAAGATATGCTTAAATTTATACAAATAAAAACATATTATATAGCAATTAAAACATATTCTATTTTAGGACGACTTGTAAAATAAAACATTATGAAAAAATAGGTATTCAATGTAAAAACTGTTCACAAATTTAATATAATATGATATAAATAATATGCATTATAGGTACATATAATTACAACAGAAAATGCGTAACATTTATATAAAGTATTAAATCAGGGATAGGAGAATGTTTCGAATAATAAAAAAGATTAAGGAGAAATAAGAATTTATCAAAGCACTTTTTGTGCTCTCCCATCTGCCGATTAATAATTTGAAATGTATCACTTATATTCATAGAGATCGGATTTGGTAAGCTTATCTAGAGACGACAGTGCCTATTTACACAATGTATTGGAACGGAAACAATTGCTATAAACTATATTATATGTACATATATACATATATTTATTATTTAAGTTTTATGCAATATATAATTCATAGACAGTGGCACCGGAAGCTTTCGAAAAGGGGGGGGGGCAATATATAAATAATTCTTAAATTTCCGAATTTACAAAAATAGGATAATTTCCAAAAATTTATTCAACTCCGCAAAATCTAAGATTTTCAATGGTCAATTTGATTAATCACTGCCCTTTCAATGGCTGACATGGGACGTTAGGTATTTAGAAGTAAAGTTAGGGGATTACAAATTAGTAAAAGGTACAGCACTGCGTGTCTACAAAAATCGAATTTATTTAATAGAAAAGAAGTGTAACAGAAATTACAATTGTTATGAGTAAGATAAATGATGAATGCCACGAGTTAGATAATTAAGTGATTTCTTTATAAATCTTAAAATTATATTTTATTTTTGAAATCTAAGTTTATAATGAACTACGGGGTTCGATCTGGTGTGTGTGTGGATAATAAACATATCATGTTTGTTTCTAATGCTGGTTATTTTATTGTTGTTTATTTTATTGTTTTAATGTTTTTTATTAACTGTTTGATTGTTTGTTTCTTTAAAGAAAATTGAGGCATGTTAAAGGAAAATGAAGTATTAATACCACTGACGGTACTGAAGTGATTTGTTTATAATATGATGAAATTGTGTTTTTGAATCTGTGTTTATTTGTGTGAAGAAAAACGTGAGGCAAAGTATACTTTTTAAATTTTCAATACGTAAACAGATATACGTGTATAATGGACTAGGGATGGAGGGGGAGATTTGATTGTGCTATAATAATAAATGTTATTATTGTTTAAATGTTGTTTTTGTAATTATTATTAAGTGTTTTTTTATGTAAAATGATTAAATGTTTTATTATGATCACGGGTGGACATAAATAAATAAATCCAATTATATTTATTTTGTGTGTATGTTTTTAGTTTATTTTATTTATTTATTATTTTTTGATTTATCTGTTTTATTGTTTTTGTTTATTTTATTGATTGTTCATTTATCAAAATTTAAGATCAACTTTAAGTTTATAAAATGTAATAAAAATGAATTCTGCACAATAAAAATTGTCAGTTTGTACTTAAAGTTTAAATTTTATAGTTATAATAGTTGAACGTGTATTAGCTGAATGTACATCTAGAAGTTTTTTTCTGCAATTATGTTATAACATTTGATTCTTATTGAAACAGTCGTGTTTTTGTCTTCTATTACCTTTATTTTGGTATACATCGTATGGTATTTTTTAATCGCTATACATATATATTTAAATTATAAATATTATTTATTATATTATTATTATAGACTCCACAATTTGTAAGCTTATAAATGTAATAATATTTTGGTCATGTATACCTACTATACCCAACTTTTACTACACTTCAACTGTCATAATGCCAGCTTAAGTCAAATTACATACACTTTATTTAATTGAAGCATTTAAGAAAAAACGTAAACACCTAAATCCATGACCTATTTAAAAAAATGTTGCTGCCAGAAATAAAGACCTATACTATATTAAATTTAGTACAAAATAAAATAGCATATTTTTCGACTAGGCATGTTAATAGCAGTTTGTATTCTTAAAATAATTAAGTGAATTTGCAGCCATATATTTTGTGTTTGTATTCATTATTTGTGTAGGATTCTTGTATAACAGTTCTCACAATATAACAAACTTTTACTGCACTCTTATAATGTCAGCTTAAAGTCAGCTTATATATCTTTTATTTATAAATTCAAAACAATAAGAAGAACAAAATTTTAATAACAAAATGCAAAAATCTCAATCCATAATATATATTATAAAATAAATTGTCCTGTCACGAACAATGGTAATATACCTATACTATTCTAAATTTAGTGCAAATCGAAATAGCATACTTTTCTAATTATTATGTAAATAACAATTTGCCTTCTCGATAAAAAACAAATGAAACTTAAAAATAAAAGTGAATTTGTAGCCAAATATTTTGTATTTGTATTCTTGATTTGTGTAGTGTTCTAGAATTACAATTATCACAATTTGTTTTAATAATTGTTATACCTAAATAATATATGTATGTTGTCTGTCCTATGGGGGTAGATTTGGTTGTGCGTGGAAAATACAGATTGCATTTTGTTTCTTGTGTTGGTAATATTTTGTAATTGTTTGTTTGATTGTTTGTTATGTAGAGAACAAAAATATTTTTCCTTTCTGTGTCTCATCCCGGTCTACTATATAGATATCCATGATAATATCTAATATGCAGGAGGTCACGATTAAATTTATCTTTAAAAAGACGCAGACTCTTATCTGATAAGGCAGGCCAGATCACAACCCGCAGAATGCTTTCATACTATTATTTTTCTCCCTTATACCTTTTATCCAGAAAAATATGGTACCGATTTATTTAAAGTAGAGTCCCTATTTGGTAACAAAGGGTACAGGTGACTTTTGAACATTAAAAATGAAAACAACTCGTTGTAAAAGTAAAGAATAATTCTATGCTATGTATTACTCGCAGAGCGGTAAAAATTAAAGATGACATTAATATAGAATATACCACCAAATATATCACCGAATGTAACCAAATATATACCTATATTTAACAGAATAATGAAAAATATATTTTACTGTTTAAAAATGTCTCGACTATAAATCTTGACTGTTATTATTAACTAATATTAAATGAATAACAATAATAAAGATTGTTATATAAATAAAATTGATATTTTGACCATCTAGAGATAACGGATTTACCTTATACTAGGTACCATAACTATAACCCGATCTTTATGGTTTCAACATACAATTGTGATAAAATATTGCAATATATTTAAAACATGTTATACATATATACCACATGAAAGATAAATTTATTCTAACTAAAAATCTCATTGAAAAGAATACTGTAAAAAAAGTAAACGTCATTACGTATAGGAAAAAATGACGTAATAATATATTATTAATGTGATTTCAAGAAATTATAAACGTCGTGTTTGTACAGCGAATTCATCGTAGGTAGACAAATACGTTTAATACATTCAGTTTAGTATTTTATATAAAAGATAACTAATAAAACCTAATTAATGTATACTTATTATTAAACAATTTACATTATGTCTGCAAAAGCGTCATAGAAACGTAAGTTCCGTTGCATTTAAAATATTTTCTATTCAAAATCGGTATAAGCACGAGATCTTATAAACAATTGTTTTTCTTTTAAATTTAACGATTTAATGTTTTCTTTATGTATATGAATCAAATCAAATATATATATATATATGTATATCCTATTTGTTTCAGACAAAACAATCATTTGAGCTAAACTCTCTTCAAACAGCCTGGATTTTAGTAGAAAATAATTTGGACACTTTTTAATTTTAATTTAACGCCTCGAAAATATAATGTACCTAGTTTATGTTGTTACGGAGATTGTAGGGAAATGACTTTGCTTGTAGAACGTGTTTGTTGTAAAAGAGAGTCATAATAACAGAAAAAGTCGAAAACAGAAGCAGTTAAAGACTGTTGTTTAAATGTAAATGTATTGCGGGCTGCAGTGAATAGACGAGCTCAATTTTCTTTTAAAACAGATGGGTATCGGCATACAGCATATCTCAATTTGTTCATTTACAGTATGGCTTTTTAGGTAAATCAATACGTGTTGTCTGCCCATCTTGTGTTGTCTGGTGTATTCAGGATAACTTTCTCTCAGTCAAAGGACAATACACTAGTTTTAAGAACTAATGGCTAATACTACAGTTTTTACTTATCAAATTTAGATACCGTTTCAAGCAAATATAGAACATAGTGAATTCAAATTTTGATTGTTAGAATACGGGATAGTAGCTATAAAAAGGTAATGTATTTCATTCATATGTGAAAGCTGCGGATTATATCATTTAAAATTAATGAAAGAAAATGTAACATATATAGACACAATTAATGGAATAGAACACATACGTCATTCAAATGTAGACGGTATTGTTTAAATAGTTTGCATCAATAGGTAGATATATTTATAAAATTTAAATGTGTTAAATATTCAAGTAACTATTTCAATGTAAAAATATATTTTAAATTATTTTTGAAATTATTGCTTAAGTTTAATACACAATTTTGTGTAATTTAATCATTTATAGAACAACAGAAATATTTTAGAAGTACCAATATAATTTAATTATCTATTAATTATAATTGTGAAATATATTAAATACGCAACAGTATATATATATACATTATTTATACAATCCACTCAGTTATATCTATATTCGAAATACCTCAGTAATAATTACAATTAATGAATAATTAAAAGGGAATTACTGTTTTGTATTGGTCAATTTGTTGTGTGAAATATTATTTTATAATATTGCTTGTCCAAAATCAGTGGATTTCATGCATGCGACCATTCACTATATGAAGAGTATTTTTCGAAATTTTACATGTCATTTTTGTGTATATACATGTACCTATTATTATTTATTATTAATGTGTATATATTACAATATTGTTATTCAATACATAAATTTAGAACATTCCCCTTTTATTTTGTTCTTTATGTTACACATTTTAGACGCATTACATACATTCGTATATGGTACTAATTTTAAATGATTGTATTAATAAATTTGCCGTATTGTCATAATTGTATTATATTAATATTTTATGAATAAATATATAATACGATATTTCTCTGTGACTTATATAAAAATGTCTCATAGTCATTTACAGAATACCTACATTATAATAGATAATGTCCTTGGAATATTTACTTTGCCATATATGTATAATAATCACGAAGAAATGCATTTCACAATTTTGTTGGTAAACGTTATTGATATACTAATTGTACTATGTAATATACATATATAATTAATTTACATAATAAATTATATAATTATAATATTTATTTAAATATGAATGTTGTATATGAATTTCTATAAATTAATAATATACATATTTAAAAAAATATATATTGACCATGGAGGATTTTTTATTACAAATATATATTAGGTATATATATATTATATATTTATGTTGTACTTTATTTACGTGTTTCTCTGTTATTGTGAAGCAATTTTAATAAACCAACGAGCAATTTATACTGCTTCTATATTACATGTTATACGAGTATTTACATAAACCGACAACAACTATAGTAATGTATTATATTGCATCGTAAAAATATTAAATGCATTAATGCCCACAGCCAAATATATTATAATATTCAGCTTCAAGCGATATTCAACAAAGGAGAAAAGATAAGCGATAACTATGATGAGCGAAGACTATAACTATTTACGTGCAAAGCTATAATAAGGTGGGATCATGATGAGTTAGCTGTCAGAAAATATATCCACACAATCACAGAGTTAAGTACACAATATAATATCTATACCTATTTCCATTTACAATGAGGCTCCGCATACACGTCGCGCATATATTTACATTTTTTACATATATTTATATTTTACATATAATATGTAGAATATACGTCAGCCTTCGAAGCGATTGAAAAGAGTTTACGCATGACTACTTGCCTCTTTTGTGCATATTGCGACGATTATATATATTATTATTTTTCAGTTAAACTGCTAATAGCTACCTAGTTACTCATAAACGATAAAAAGTAAAATATATAGTAACACCTTAAATTCTATACAGAATTGGAAAACATAATATCCAAATTACGGTAGTAAAAATTATAACTTTAAAAATTCAAATTTTACTTAATAAAATAAATAATGTAAAAATAATTAGTCATTATGGTGATTATATATTATTAGACCTGGATTATTATTTTGGACCTGGATTCAGTATTCCTTTAAATAAAAAAAACAGTTATTTGATAAGACATTTGATATAGTGATCTTATTTTGAATTCATTTGTTTTCATTATTTAGATTAGAAATAAGTGATTAGTGCATACACAATAAAAATACCATATTTTATCATAATACGTAATTTAAATTGTAGATTTAATCTGAGTGCTTAACCAATAAGCAACCCTATGTATAGATATAATAGGGGGAAAAATTGAACTACCTTCTCAGTCAATCTGCAACTTAAAAGATGGACTATGATTTTTACAATTCTAGAAAACAATTTTAAGTTAAAATGTATATTTTTGGACA
>JAYRBW010138990.1:0-15270 GCA_036023295.1 Invenusta paracnida
TAATATTCCATCTTTATTAATTAGTCGCCATTAGCTTAAACTAATCAACTGATGATTATCTCAATGCTGCAGCGCAACAATTAACAATTAATCTTTAAAAATAACAACTAAAAATACTATCACTCAGAAAATGTGAGAAAAAACTAGAATAAATTTTATAATTAGGTATCTCAAATTTGGTAGAATGAAATGAAATGTTGAAATTAATTTCATCAAAAGCTAAATATAAGTATTTTAAAAGATACTGTTAAATTTTGAATTATATATTCAATAATCATTTGAAATATTTTGTTTTGATAATCTGTGTATAATATAATTACAACTCTATCATAATTCGTTTGTAATAGACATCTAATGAAAATTTCAAATTAATTCCATACATAATTTATTATTGCGTAAAACTATTTAAATATAATCCAATTCATAATAAAACAGTCCAGATCTCATTATTGTTCAAGATAATTATCTGTGTATAATATAATTACAACTCTATCATAATTCGTTTGTTATAGACATTTAATGAAGATTTCAAATTAATTCCATACATAATTTATTATTGCGTAAATTAAACTATATTTAAATATAATCCAATTCATAATAAACAGTCCAGATCTCATTATTGTTCAAGAAGCCTGAAATATAGGTATAATATATGAGTCATTCAACGATCTGTCATTTTTTAAATCGGAAAAATGACTTTTTTCAAGTTGAATTAAAGTTTACAATACATGATTTTTTATACAATAGATAAACTTTAGCATATGAAAACCTCGATTCAACACACTTGAGAGAACATTTTAAAGTTTTTTCGCAGATGAAAATAATTCTAATAATGTGTGTAGTGCGCGGGATAAGTTTGGTCAGTATTTTCTTTAAGCGCTACAAACACAATATATATATGACATTATAAACATTCTTAATGCATTACACTAAAGAAAATAACCCTGCAAACGATTAAAACAATTATGACGTCAATCAAAATAATATATTTAATTCGTAATTTAATTTAAAAACTTTGCAATTTTTATACATTTAGTAAAATTGCCGTTTGAAAATAAAATATTTTTTTCGTTTAGACTCCTCATTGCAAATCTAACCAATTGTAACTTATACCCACCTGTGTAGAACCGCTTGTATGCGTACTGTAAACCAGTATCTGTTTTATTTGATAACATTATATTGTATTCTTACTGTGAGCTGTTAAATTACCTATTGAAATTTAACCCGCGCACCTCAATTTAGGCAATTAATTACTAATACTTTTAAATAAAGTGTATTTAGCTAGATAATATTTTATAAAGTTGATACCACTTTGATTTCCTTTTACAAACGTTTCAGCATGTCTAAAAAACTCAAATTCAATGTATTAGCTCATACTTTCTATATTTGTATGCTTCCTTTACTAAAAAATAACGTAAAATCTCAGTAGTATTTATCTGTAGCGTTTAACAATTTTTGTTATGTTTACAAATATTGTTTGTAAATTTGTTTCATAGAATTATATTGGGCGATATACTGTATCCAAACAAATAGTTATCATTTCCAATAATTTATTTTAAGACTTTTCAAACATGATATAAAGGAGTTCTTTCATATACTTAGATTAATCTATCCCGCGCACTACAGTTAAAACTTGTGTATTTGGCAAAGTTCTAGATAACTGCTTGAACTGTTACAATTAAGCAATACATTCACGATTGAAAAAGATTTTAATTTGTCAAAATACAAAAAATAATAATTCTATCGATTTATGTCTATAATAGACAACAGTCTGCTAGCTGACAGTTATATAATTATAATTTTTAAGAGCCATTAAATATAAATAATATGCATTTGTAATAATGGTATTTGTTTCTAGATTGAGATATTCCTAATCCTTATGCAACAATAATATCACTACTTCGCCTACATACCTTTTTTGCTTTCGTTTCTTCATAGCTTTATTCACTTCCAGCTGATGGACAGTCATTTTAGCAATCTTTTCATTTCTTAGTGTTGTTTTTCTGTCGTTTTCTTTTATTTGAAAATTAGGATTTAGTAACTTTTCCCTATACTTTTTTCTTGCAGTCTTTGCGTTGTTATTTTTTTCTTCCATATTTAGATTAATAAACGCCATTATTAAATATTATAATAGATAATCGAAAATATGTAAATTTTTTAATAATTAGTAAGGTTGGACTTCGGTAAAAAAATATTAAATATATAATGGTATTATGAAATAATAAACTAAATAATTAAACAAAACAACACATCAATATTGTAAGTCATTTAAAAAACATAGATCTAGTAATAAATGCGCAATCAAAGGAACATACATAGATCCAGCAAAATCTAGATAATTAATTTCTAATCGTATGGCCTATAACAATTTTCAAACGCTAGGACACTAAAAACATGAAAAACTTTTTTTGTCAATAAATTACATGACTTTACTATTTCTACCTATTTCACGTATAACTGGGCACATCTAAACTCAAAATCCCATTAATATATATTATGTATTTCCAGTTAAAAAACTCAAAATTCTTCTGATGTGCGTAGTGCGTGGAATAAAATTTAAATACGTTTTTGGTACACATGTTAATTACATTTTTGTAACAGTATTCCTTTAAATGAATAATTACATTTATCAAGCTACATATTTCAAATAGTTTGATGTGCTACTTTTTATTTTATGTCATCCACAGTGAAATCTATGCCCACAATTATAATTCATAGCGCGCCCTGCTGCAGCATTTTAGCACAATTTTTTTTCTGTCAATATTTTGGATTTCAAGTTGGATAAATTGATGTTGCTACACCAAATTGTTATTTTACAATGTTCAAAGTTTTACAAAATGTTTTAAGAAGTATTACAATGTGATACTAAATACATTTTTATGGTTATTTGTCTTAAAAACTTATACTATAAATTTCAGCATTTTGTAATTTGACATTTTCTGAAATCGATATATTCATGTTCCTTTATATTTCAATGGCATCTTATAATAGAATGGAATGTTATACAACGATGTATGTATAACAGTCATGGAATAGTTCATTCAAAAGTTCAAAACTGAACGCACTAAAATGCCATGGTTTTAATTATCCCTCGCATTACACATAGACATTCACACTACAGAAGGAAATTTATGTTATTTATATGCATTACACAGATTAATGATTATAATTAATGTTTCAAATTATGTCACATCTAGTAGTTTGATAAATAGTCATTGTATACTCATTATGTTAGTGCATTTCTGACAATGTTATGATATATGTAAATGAGTTGTACTTTCTGAATTTGTACATTTATTTTAAACGTGAAGTTGGTCTAAAAATCGTTAAAAAAATAGGCCAAATGTGTTGAATCGTTTTGACATATTTCGAAGACACACAATTCTATAAATTTATACATACTATATGCGCTATTATGTTTATAGTTGAATCGAAACAGTTTGCAAGACAGGAACTTACTAATATTTCTTCTATATGAACTTAGAAATATTGTGAAAACGTGAAAAAACATTTTTTTTAATCATTTTTGGGTAGTATTACCAAATTTAATGACAGGCACGGCGGAAGGTAATTTAGGTTGGTCGGGCCACTTAAATAACAATCTCCGCCGTGCCATGGTTACGCGAGCAGCGTAGCCTATTAAACCGAGCCCATGAGGAAAAATTTTCGATTTTGGGACTTAGAATGCAGGAGAATGAACCTCAGGAATTAGTTGAAAGTATGTTTAATACGGCGAATGCTTAATTTTAGACACTACAAAAAAATTTTTTTTTCATGATTTTATTTTGGTCGGGCCCAGGCCCGACCGGCTCGAATGGGTGCGCCGTGCCTGAATGATGACTATATATGATACTTTTCATAGTAGAATTATACATTTTCTGAAAGCCCATAAAGTTTTACGTGGAATTATCACAATTATGAGTGAATTCAGCATCACCATTAAATGTTTTATTCATTTATTTATTATTTTGAAGTATGCAAAAGGACAGTTTGTGGAATGACCCATATATACCCGCAGAAATTAATTTAACATAAACAATAAATATTAGAATAAGAGATATTTATGCCATGATTAATTTTATAAATAAATAATCCAATATTATAGTGTGTTTTTCTCTATTAACTACAATTATCCTCTAACTTAATTTTTGAGGAAATTTCTCAAGGAAGTGTTTTTCTGTGTTAAGGATGTTGGATAGGGCTTTTTCTCAAGGTTAAAGCATGATTGTTTATTATCAGTTTTATTTATGTAAATTTGTTGCTTGTGTTTTTATATTTTAAGTTATGAATAGTTTTGACATTTGCTTTTTGTAAATTTAATTGCGCATATATTGCATTAAAAGTTTTTATAACAGCTGATGTTGTATGATTTTTTCCGCTTTATTTCTGCTATCTGGCTCTTGGACAACAGCCATGGAAATTTTTGCTGATGCTGCTCGATTTAAGAACTCATTCTTCTCCCTTGCTTCCTCCACATCACTCTTCTCCTCAGACACTGTCCCATTCGTTTTTACCACATTATTATCACACTCAAAATGCGACACTTTAAAAAAATTTCTGTTTATAGATTTTCTATTCTGCGATATTACTCAAAATTTTGTTTAAACATAATTATAGCAGCAAAAGTTTATTCTTACTAATTTTTTGTTTAAACTAATTTATTCATACACCCTATATTGCACAAATATATTCGGGAAACTGTTGCATGAATAATAACGCAAAACATTGAATAGTTTAGACGCAATGAATCTCTTTTCTTCCTTGTCATCAAAATACTTGATTTAATAAGAACGTTTAAAATTGTACATATCTTTTAACAACAAAAATATAAAACCGATTCCTCTCGATGAGTCTAGTGGATAAAGCGGCAAATTAGATTATGCATACATTAACGCATGAATTATAGTGCATCCACTATCTATCTTTGAACTGAAGTGTTTTGAAAGTCAGTGAGTTGATAGATATAGAGTAGATTGCACGAATATTTATGCGTTATTATATTTCTATCATGTTAAATATTTACTCTATTTTAAATATAATTCATTATTAGATCATCGCTTTCATTTCTCATATTGATTATAATTAGATCATCGCACTGAGTGCAGGAACCAATATTTTTTGCACTCTTTAAAATGCGAAGAAACGCAGAAACATAATAGAAATAGCTAGTATGTTAAATCTGTGAAATTTAGAAGCACAACCTATTTCTAATGGATGCGAACATAAAACATACACTTTATTAGCATTTATACATATAGGTAGACTCGTGCGAAATATATTAAAACTATTTAGTCTATTTTCCGGGAAGCAAAGTAGTATCAAGATTCTCCGATAGAACTGAAGCAAATACTGTTAACAGAAAAAATGGTATAGTCGACTGATAGATGAAAAACAGCATAGCAGTATTAGCTCGTTTCCTATTAATCTTTCATTTAGACGTGTAAAATATTACGAGAAAAATGTTCCAATTGTACTTACAATCAGTTAACATGTTTTCAGTCTACGTATCGATCAAGAAAGCTAAAATAGAAAACAAAACATGTCTATCAGCGCAACTAAGTTTTAAGCATTACTTTTGTAATTATAATGCCAAATTTAATTGTTTAGTATGTTCGATTGGTAAAAGATTCTAAGAAGATCATGACTTAATAACTAAATAACTATACTATTTGAGAATCTTAATCATAATGAATTACATATTGCACATATCTAAGTGATCACAGGTATTGTTGTATAAATATATTGTTGACATTACTATATTATTTAATATACCAATATGTAATTGCTTTATTATATATTACAAATTAAAAAACCCCATCATATTATATGCAACGACTATAATAGAAACTTGTTAAATTCATGACTCAATTACTTTATATAATTAAATATTATATATTTAAGCGCTTACCTGAAGTGTAAACTTCATATGCTAAAACTTCATCGAAGAAACAACAACACGTTAAATCCTTTCTTTGGTGCAATACCTCACAATTGTCTTATATCACAACACATCTACAGAGCAATGGCTACATTTTATGAAAAAGTTGACATTTAATGAAATTGATGGCACCCTATATGTCTAATTAGAAGTATGTATATTGAGTATATTCAGTCTATTCTCGATATTGATACTTTATTATTGTTAACTTTTCAGAAGTATAGTAAACATCGTGTTGCTATATCGGACTTTTGATAGTCTTTCAATATTATACAGTGTAAATCAACACATATTAGCCAATTATTTACAATATTGATATACAAATTTGAAGAAGATAGGAATTTTATTAATTAAGTTCATGTTCTGGGAATCCTTATATACAGTTCATAACACGGATTATTAGTGAATCATGGCAGCATTTGTGGTTGATACAAGACCAATTACAGGTTCAAAACGCACGAAAACGAAATATCTGCCATTGAAACAGTATAGGAATTACCGTCGAAGTCTTGTTTACAATTACGATGAAGAATGCTGCAGCGACAGGGTAAGTTATTTCGTCATTTATTCGGAAGAATATCCCCAGAACATTTTTTATTTCTTGTTTAATAACTATAAGGAAATAATGTAGTAGTAATGTAAAATGATCGTTTCTAATTCTGTGTAAAAATCCATGAACAGTTATACTCATGATTCCTGTATCTGTGTATATTTCTGTATTTAGAAAATTTAAATATTCTTGGACAGCCGCTCGTATTTATAATATAGTTGTAGTATTGTACATGATGGCTTAAGTGTATTTATAGAGTTAGAAACGATCATTTTTGTGATACAGCCTTATCTACAATAATGTGGATGATTCAATTGAAAGTTTAATTATGTAATATTACAAATGAAGCAATAGTTGGATCTAATACATTTTAATTAGAGTTCTGTATATTTTATGTTTTAATATAGTACTAATAATTCTTACATTTGAATAATTCAGTTAATTATGTATATAGTTAAGTAGAATTAAGTACAGTTAAATTAGTGAAGTTAACAAATACAGTGAATACAATTAATACAGTGTTACAGGATAGTAGGTATTAAAATATAAAATCTAATTTAAAAACTAATAAACATTTCTTTTGATTAAATGATAATAATTATTTACATAATTTTATAGCATGCCAAGAGATAAAATAAGTGAAAGAAATTCTTAAAACATTGAATTCTTAAAAACTATATTTTACCAGTATAGCGAGGTTTCATCGCGTAATGATTACTACTGCACACCAAGAATTTCTGATCAACTGTGCTCAACGGAAATCTGCACTTCTAGTCAATGCGAAACTATTCCGTCCAGTCGATCTGCTTCCCCAAGAAAGAAAGTAATCTCAATCAAGAAAATGGAATCAGGTGAAACTTAATTAAAACAACCTTTATTATATAATATATAGAGTTGCTTGAGGAAATTATGCTATACTTACTTTATAGGTATGCTACAAAACTCACCAATTATAATTGTGATGTTTACAAATTTGATACTCAAATATAATAATACATATTCCATAAAAACAGGTAACACGTTGAATTTCATTTGATTGATTTTTTGAATGATACCTGTTGTGTATGGCATAAATGTCAGAAGATTTTTTAGTAGTGTGAACACTTTTCTTTTTATTATCCCAGTGCATATGTCATCAGTAGTAATGTTTTTAGATATTAATCTTGACACTAATACAAATACTGTTTATTAGTGGGAGCTTTGTAAATATATCTAAATGGTTAACATTAGTTGGGTTTTATTTTCAAATTTTCAGTATACGATAGGTTAGTAATGCTCCGTTGCAATATTAGTAATATGTACATTATATTAATAACAAATGAAACTATTTCTACTTTCTTTCTTATATCGATACTAATATTTCTAGCTTTATTTAGTGTTTATATTAAAGCGTATTTAGTGTGAAAACTCAGAGCGTATTATGTAGGCGTGCAACTGGGTTTTTCCGAGGGTGTTTTTCGCAATTTTGGGTTTATTTTATGTGTGGTATGATATTTAAATTATCAAAATATATAAAATTGATGTTTGCCTTGCGCAGCATATTTAAAATATAATAAAATAAATAATAAAGCTGATACTATTGTACGATACGCTTTATACGCCCAAATCGCTTGCTGGTTGTATTCATTATTTTAACCCATATTGACTAATTTTTTAGAAAGAGTTGCACTCGCAATGTTTCTTTCGAATTATATTAAGTATATAAAAATAATGTACAACATCATTTATAATGAAACAACCCTTCAAATTAATTTTGATAAATTATTATTAGAAACGCAAATTTATGCATTATCGTATTAAACAGGTCGTGTATAAGAAAATATTTAAAGATCGGTTAAGATTTAAAGTGTATGTACCATATCAAACAATGATGCAAAGATATTTTTGCACAGGAGAGCAGAATAAATATATATGCTTATTTATAGTTCAGCAGTAAATAATATTATAAATGTCGTCAGCAGAACTTATTATGAAAAGCGATAGTGGAGGGTGGCGCAGTAGAGATTACTTTGGAGGGTGGAAATATATATATTGTTGTGTAAGATGGTAATATGGAATATTATTGAGGGTGGCAGTATAGATTTTATATGAAGAGCCAGAGTTGAGGTTCTTATGAAAGGTGGTAGTAAAGATTTTGATGGAGGGTAGCTTAGCAGTAGAAAATCTGTTAGAGGGCCGGCCGCAGTAGAGATTCTTATCTAGGGCGGTAGTAGGGAATCTTTCAAAGGGCTGCAGTAGAGATTCTTACCTAAGGCGGTAGTAGGGAATCTTTCAAAGGGCTGCAGTAGAAATTCTTATCTAGGGCGGTAGTAGGGAATCTTTCAAAGGGCTGCAGTAGAGATTCTTATCTAGGGCGGTAATAGGGAATCTTTCAAAGGGCTGCAGTAGAGATTCTTTCAAAGGGCCGCAATAGAGATTCTTATCTAGGGCGGTAGTAGGGAATCTTTCAAAGGGCTGCAGTAGAAATTCTTACAGTAAAGATTCTTACGTCAGTAAAGATTCTTATAGACGGTGGAAGCAGAACATTTTATGAATTTCAGCATTATTGGTAGTTTTAAGGAGATATGAATAAGTGTATGAGCTATATTGATGGGTACAGTTCTATGAAAATTAAAAAATATTTAAAATATCCCTTTTTAAATGTCCTACAAAAACTGATAGAGTGGGCGATAGGATTCTTTAGGGGGCGTTAGGTTTCTTTGGGGGAAGATTTATATGAAACAATGAAAGTATGTACGATGTTTGGATATTTTGATAATAATAGTGACAGGATGTCATATATTATTCATATTACAATATAACTTATATATAATTATCTATAATATAGAAATAGAAATACTCATCTTTTGGGAAAAACTGTTAAAAATACGAATATCACTTAGTATAGGCTGCTCTTTTAAAAGGGATACTCTTTAAATATTGGCGAATTAAAAAAGATGAGTGTGCTTATAACTGGGGATATTCAAAAAATATTTTCAAATGTTGGAAAGTCAAGGCGATCAAGGTGGGTGAAACTCCTGATCAGATAAATCAGATAAAATAAGGTTTTGTACATAACATAGCAAACTTTAATTACATTTCCTTCAAAATATGGACAACACAACCGAGGAAAAATGAAAAATGCCTTTCTATAAATGTTTATGGATAGCCGAGGCGCCAATAGTGCTTGAACTAAAGGACGCCAGTCTGGTATAGTAACGAGGGGCGTCCACATCCTGGTTTGGACTCCTCCCCCTTGACTCCCCCCTTGACTACACCACAGCGATACGAAGAATCGAACATCGGGATGTCATGATTACAGTCTAAACACTATAACTGATGAGGACAATGATTCGGTATTCTGCATGTCACTGATGAGCTCCATATAAAGCGAAACGAGTCTGGCATTTGGGTATGCGGTGATTGGGAAATTCTTTGAATACATTTCTTTGAATAGGATAAGGGGGGAGCCTTTGGAAATGTTCTCCCTTCCCATGGGATGTACCTCTGGAAGGAATTAGGGAGAATAAAACTATGTGTTAATGTGTTGGCTTTATATGCGTACTAAATCTGTAAAGTGATTTGTTCTAATAAAGCTCATGATCTGTGATATTGAAAAGAGCGTCAGATCAAAGACTGGTGATTTAATGCTAAATAATGTGTAAAAAGACTGATAATTTTGTATTATATAGCAAAATATTTCGATGGGTGTAATATTTTTTTTGATTTTCAAGGGTGGGGAGAAGGGGGAGGGGGGTGGTGTCGCACCCTCCATATTGTTTTTTTATATATACATAGAAAAAACTCCATACCTTTTCATAAAGTCTTATGAATATATTCCTACAACAAGAAAAGCCTAATGAACACATAGGAAAGTAGAGGAACTTAATCATTGTATAGCCACTTACTATCGAGCCATCAATTATACTAAGACAATACTAACCTTTGTCATTATTGTGTTAGTACCTACCTACGTGAAACCGGCTTATTCATGAATTCTTCGCAAACAAAGAGTTAGAAGGTGGAAATTGGAACAACAGGTGGCTGCTTGGATGGGTTACACAGGAGAAAGAAGGGAAGTGTTTGTCGATGTTAGTCAAAACCGTGTTTTCTCCCCGATGGTTGGTGGAACGACAGTGTGCTTATTGCGGGGGGTGGATTCTGGTGGTATCCATGGCCGGCCCACAGATCGACGCTATCCGCTTATTGTTTTGCTATATATACCTAATATGACTGTGTGCAGTTCAACCGCAGTGCCTACCACTCTACGAAGGTATCGCAGCAAGCAGTAGAGCGGTTGATTTTTCTTGTCCTTTCCTCTTCTACCTCACCCCCCCCCTCCCCGCCCTCACACCCAGTATTCTATAAATGCACATTTTTCTTTTCATCACAATTAGCTGAACAAACTGCCTCATTTAATGGCTGCGTTTCGCTTCGTACCCATAACAACGATGCGATAATAATTTCCCCACAGCGTTTGCGCTTACTCAATATATATGTGTGTGTGTGTGCTGTCTTTGCTCCACCCATTGTAAAGATTTCATTTTGAGAACTTTTGTATGCGTGTAGACACATACCCTCTACACGAATTGTGTTTTAAAATTTTCGCCTTCCAATGTCTAACATTTTGGAGTGTAAACGCCAAACATTCTTTCAATAATATTGGTGATTGTGGATTTTTTTACCGATACTATGATATCCTATTTTTTCTTAATTTGATATACTTACTTTTTTACAAGGATTATTATTCTTAGTTCGAGACAGGTAAGTGCCAAGCTTATCACAAAACCAGTTTACATTTTTCTAAAAGGCATATACACCTAATTAGTCATGTTTTTATTCAATCGTTATAGTTTCATTATACCAAGATCTATAACTTTTCACCGATCAACTTTGATATGCGGAATAAGTATTCAGTTAATTAACACCCTTAAATATTAAAATGATGAACGAACTATTTGATTTTGTTTAGATATATAATTAATTAAGGCAATATCTATATTTTAACGCTTAAAAGAGTATATATAAAATAAATGAAGTTCATTACAAAATTGAATCAATATTTAAACTATACTATTTCCTAAAAATGCTATATATACATTTAACAACATTAATTGATTACTGTAATGTTTATATGATTGATTATAACTGATTTTTGAATATTTTGATTCGCAAAAATGTCAAGGTTTATAGTTTAATTTTATTATAATGAAATTCAGAACAAATAATTAGAGAAATTATCCCATAAAGTAGGCCATACTAGTACTATAAATGCTCTATGAAATATGCTATTTTAATTTGGATATATAAAGTAAATATATTATTGTATTCATTTTTCATTTTAAGTAGACTTGTCAATATAGATACCAATATTAAGAAACTATTTTCTAAGGTTTATTTTTTTCCTATTTAGTCCCCAATTAAGCGACTATGCTATTACCTACTTCATTTCTATATACATATTTACTAAACTTGATATTCATATCAGTGCATGAAAGATATAGAAAATAAATACTTAAATAAATGTTTAAATAGGTTTAATAAAATAAATTATACAATAACTATATTGGCTTTATTTAACTAAAAAATAATATGTAACACCAACTTGTTAATAATAAATAATTTATGTAAAATAGACCAAATACGTAAAATGTTTAATATCTTTGGGTTATATTTTGGTTTCTAACCGAAAAACTATTCAACCATACAATACTACAAACAACAACAGTATTATTTGATTGAAAATGGCTTCGGTTAGACGCCGAAATATATTCCAGTGATATTAAACATTTTACGTCTTTTGTATATTTTATAGTAATACTATCAAGACGGCAATACATATTTCTTATAAATTGTTTATTGCGATTCGAGGCTTTCGCACTTCTATCATCGAGTATCACAGGAGCAAAAAAAAAAGTTCAAATACAGTCCACGTAAGGGTGGAGTGATTAGTTAAGTACCTAATCCTATTATATATACATATTAACCATAATGTGGTCATACCATTGTGCAAAACGAGGAACAGCACATCAATATATGGAATGAACACTAAATAAGTAGATAGATAATACATACAATTCAATAATGACAATATTAATATTAATATTCGGTATTACTGTATAATACATAACAATATACTACATATTATAAAATCATAGAGTATTGATCTTAGAAATAGATAAAATTTAAATAACATTTAATAAAAAATTTAATCATAGAAATATAATATTTTATCGTTGTCTTTATCGTTATTGTTTTATAGTTAGTTATCTGGCTTCTATGCAGTAAATAAATAAAATTTAAATAAAATTTAATCAAAATAAATAATATAATTAACATTCAAATAGTTAGTTAATTATACAATCTCTATTGTATTGATACGATGTATGTATTATTTTTACTCTGTGGTATAAAATAATTAAGCGAATAAATAATCGATAACAATCTGATTGCATAATTACTGAATTCTAATACATAGAACTATATGAGATATTTAGATCTCAATGCTCTAACCTACTAACTCTATCAGATCGGTACATTTCTTTTAATTCGCTAAACTTATACTTCCCGAGAGGAACGCGAAATCTCTCGTATCGCAATAAATGATATATTATTATTAATTAACAACATTTACTTACTTTATTATTGTAAGTACTGTTTTACGAAGAACCGAATCACAGATTGTTGACATGCTGTATTATATATTACTCTATGATGCATATTATGCAACCGAAAATAATTATTTAGTTTTTTAAAGTATGTTTCTTGTCATATTTGGTGTAGAATTTGTCAAATTTGAGTTCAATTATTTCTTTCATTTTTGAACAGTTGAGGAAGTTTTCTATGGGGATAGTGACCATCCCCTTGATCAAAGAAGGGTTAAGGAATTTATTTTAAACGAATGTAACCTATGTATGTGACATTTTTCAATATTTGTTAAAATTCTTAAATTAAAGTATTCGAATCGATTTTAATATTATTGATTAGACATGCTTGTATTTCTGAATTGTTTACTATTCAGCATGCGTGTATTGTACTAATTCTATCTCTCTATTTACAATGTATATAGTCAGAGAAAGAATGAATGGAGGACAGCGGCATAACGGTATCGATGGCTTCCAGAATAAGGCTAGTCAGCTGAACAAGAAAGGAAAGCTCATCACCTTTTTCCGCAATGGGGATCCTCACTTTAGGCCCCTCACAATATCGATCTCAGCTAAGTGGTTCTCCACACTGGATGCCCTTCTCATGTATCTCAACGACAAGATTCCCACTCCTGCTGGAGTCCGGTACATATTCAGTTTGGAAAGCGGGCGAGAGGTCAAAGAAGTCACTGATCTGGTAGGTGGTGAGGCATATGTGGCCTCAAGTGTTCGTCGGCTCAATCGACACGTTAGCTATGGAAACAGTTCAGAGCGTTACTGGCAAAACAAGCCACCAAGTGCTCGCAAGGTTCGTCATGGGGAGCAGCGACTTTTTATGGACGGGAACAAGTTTGAGGACCCCAATGAAGTAGCCACTGTTTCCTCGGTTCAGACAGAGGCTTACCCTCGGAGTAATACTAACAACAACAACGGATTCCGACAAAATGGGGTCGCTGGTCGCTTGTCATCCCAACAAGGGCACATTAACAATCTCCACCGTCAGGGTCGAGCCTTCATTATTGTGAGCAATACGCATCGAGAGAGTAAAGAGCGAGTTTTTGTGAATCCCAGTTCGCGGCAGAATTTTGAGGATATGCTCTTGGATTTTACAAATTTGTTGCACATGTCACAGCCTCCAGTACAAACACTCTACACGACTCGTCAACCTTTCAGAAGAGTAAGATTGTTTATATACGCTTTCGATTTCTTTAACGATTTATTGACTATTTAAATTATTGATTCTTGCATTTATGTCATTTTGAATGTAACAGTTAATGGGGGATAACAGCATTATCAGAAGAATCGTTTCTTGTCTTATAAGAATCAAATGATATGGACAATTCTCTTTAATAATTGTTGTGTATTTTACTATTAAATAATGTTAATCAGTTATTAATATTCTATATATAATAAATATTAATCCTATTTATAATCAGATTAAATTAAATTATGTACAAGACTTATAATATAAAAATTTCATTTTACCTCTTGTAGCAAAAAGGTTTAAAAGAACTGATAAATATTATGTTTAAGTTTATTAATTGGTATGCAAGTTAGAATTAGTGTAATTTTATTTTACTCATATAATTTTCCCCGTATATGACTATAATTATCATAATTATGGGCGGGAATAAGTACGAGTAAACTTTCAAATCCTCTTTATGATATAGGTGCATTCAAAATAGTACTATTATACTTTATATAGAATTGAAAAAAAATGTTTAAGAAAGTTTCCCGATTATTTAATAAATAGAAATTCAAGTTAAATGTGGCATTTAATTTTATACGGATGTTTAAGTTGTTGATCTATCTAGGTACCAGATATTAATAAATTATAGTTAACTAAAAGTCAATATTCATATTGTCCCTTGTCTTAACTCATAATAGCCATATAGTTATTTATTCATTTTATTCCAGGTATGCAGTTACTCCCAATTATTTCGTGACTTCCGTGAAGTGGATGAATTCCTTGCCTGCGGACTCGAATTCATTCCCCTTGAGATGAAGGCTGAGAAGCGGCGAGCCCCCCGGAGCAGTAGTACCGGCTCGGGCCCCCTTGATACCCACCATCCCCCTCCTCCACCACCACCCCTACAACGACCAGCACCACAACGCCGACCACCACCACCACCACCCCCCCCACCACCTACCCCTCCCCC